>CAUYSK010112040.1:0-10960 GCA_963575035.1 Avahi laniger
TATTTTTAGCTGTCCAATTAATTTCTTTCTATTTTTGGTAGAGACGGGGTCTCCCTCTTGCTCAGGCTGGTCTCAAACTCATGAGCTCAAACAATCCACCCACCTCAGCCTCCCAGAGTGCTAGGATTACAGGCGTGAGCCACTGCGCCCGGCCTTGCTTGCTTTCTTGTTTAACTGCTAACAGGCTTTCCTCCACTTACTTTAAGATACTGTGTGACTTTGTTGAGTCTGTGAAATCTTTTTCTTAAACTTTCTTCCTTGAAGTTATATTTCTATACTTCAGTTTTTCATTGAACATAATGTGGACTTTTAGAATTATTGTATTTCCATATGAAGTATTCGTTGGATATTTTCCACCTTTTACTTCTTTTTTCTTTTTTTTTTTTTTCTTGAGACAAAGTCTCACTGTGTTGCCGTGGCTAGAGTGCCGTGGCGTCAGCCCAGCTCACAGCAACCTCAAACTCCTGGGCTCAAGCGATCCTCCTGCCTCAGCCTCCCGAGTAGCTGGGACTACAGCATGCGCCACCATGCCCGGCTAATTTTTTCTATATATTTTTAGTTGTCCAGCTAATTTCTTTCCATTTTTAGTAAAGACGGAGTCTCGCTCTTGCTGAGGCTGGTCTCGAACTCCTGAGTTCAAATGATCTGCCCACCTCGACCTCCCAGAGTGCTAAGATTACAGGTGTGAGCCACCGCGCCGGCCCATCTTTTACTTCTTTTCTGCGTTTTGAGATTCCTTCCAAATGAGTCCTCAAATATAGGATCAAGTGAAATAATAGACTGATAATGATGTAACTCCAAAATTGCTCCTAATTGGCTTGAATTGAAAGGGATCTTTTAAAAGTTTGATTTGTTTGTTTGAGGGGAGGACACCCAGATTTAACAAAAAGCCACTGCTTTTTAATTTTACTTTTAGGAAGCACATGTTGTTCATTTTCAAATGAAAATGTGTTTTCTTCCAGCTGCCATTTTCAAGCATGGTACTACTGACAGGTTTATCATTTTTATTGTCACTAATAATGCAGGAAAGATGAGATACTACTGCAAATTATTAAAATTCATTATGGAAGATATATATAAACATACCATTCGCTCAGCGGTACTATCTGGTTAGTTATAGGAAACCTTTCAACTTTGAGAGCACATGCAAAATTTAAAATGTTATAAATCTCCCTAGTGTATCTGAATTAAGTTCCTTTTGATCAGAGCAGCGTCTGTGTCTCAGATACCTAGTCTTCATTTATAGCTAACCAGAAGCATCGGGTCCTCAAATGAAGATTCTGCCATGGTATTAATGTCACTATGTGGAGACATAATTTCCTTCTAAGCTGATTCATAGATATATCAAGGATCTTAAAAAAGTATTCACTCCATATATAAACAAGAGTTTTTTTTATGTGAGTATAATTCTTATTTTTTATTGCTATGTATATTGCTTTAGTTATCTGCAGTGTCTTTTCATTCCTCAGGTTTCTAAGATTACAGTGGTAATAATTTTTATGAACCACGTTAATTGCCACTAATAGTATGTTGTTGAACTTCCTGTTTCTAATTAATCTGTAAACCCTGAAGTATTTGATGCTAAAGACATTGAAATTGAACAGATTTTGAGGCAGTCTTCAGTGGACTTTCCTAGAAAACAGGTATCTTCATGGTAAGCACTATGTTGGAGAAGATTGTGTTATCTTCAGCCCTGGAGAAGGCACTATTTCTAATAGTCTTAATATACTCAGAAATGTCCAGAAGTTGTGGACTAGTGAAAAGGTTGCAGGCTTTGTACAGCTCAAGTTTTTGTGGGAGAAAATTACCTAACACTTTTGAGCTTCAAGGCATAATAATACTTTCCTTGTTGAGTTGTTGCTAGAATTACATTAAATGAGCTACTATTTTAGAAGTACTCGTCCCTAGACGGTGCTTAGCAATGACAGTCTCCTTCCTTTCATTTTCTTTGGAACACAGGTTATAAATTCTTCAGAGGGCAGAGACCACATGGGTTTACTTCATCATATTCCCGGTAGCAGCACGCAGTAGGCACTCAGTTGCCTCAGTGAACTTGGCTTCTTACTCGTTATTGCTTTTGAAGACCAGCCACTGGCAGGAGTCTGTGTGGCCAGCTCCCCCTGCCCTGTCATGTATTTAAGACCCAGTCACTATTTTAGTCCTTATTTTCTTGTGCTTTCCAGCCTCCCTTCCCCGCCAAACCCACTCCTAGAAGGTTTCCACTAACAGACCATCTCCCTTAGCTGGCTGGCTGGCTTGTGGGAAGGTAGGTTTAATGGGTTACAGGTTTTCTAAAATTGTGTGCCGAAAGCCACTTGTAATAGGAACTTAGGAGAAGCAGCACGAGGTTGAGAGAGGGAGTAGTAAAGTCATCCCTTGCCTAGCCAGTGGCCAAGTCTTCACTTGTTTTTCCTAATACTTCTGAGAAACGGGTATTGTGAAATGAGCGGTAAGCCTGGCTTTTTCAGTACTTCCCAGCTGTTTGAATTTGTATGAATTGGTGAGCTCTCATGGCCCGGTTGATTTGCCTGTAGAAAGTGATAGTGATACTTACTTCACAGAATTGTCGTGAGATTTCTGTGAGAGTCTATGTGGAAAAGCAAAGTACCTGGGCATAGTTCTCAAATATAGTTCTCAACCTATATTGGTTTTCTTTGGCCCCTCACTCTTAGCACTGATTGTTGTGGTATCCAAAGAGGATAACTGATGTGGTGGCAGGAATAATCTGTACTTAATGTAGTGAGATTTAGTCCAGATGGTGACATAGGCTGTGTCTGCCAGCAGTGACTGGGACAGCTAGCCCCGTATGCTTGCAGCTTGGGGAAGATGGGAGAGAAAGAATATAAGGAAACATTTCTCTCAGAGCTTTGAATGCTCTGTAACTATTAGCCTTGTGTTAGAATAATCTAGCGTATCCAGATGTGATCTGGGACTCCCGATTTTTGAAGTTATTAAGGTTTCTGATTGCACTCTCCTTAGGCGTGTATGCATATTAACTATGCCAGGCATAAGTCCTCTAGCAGTTGGATCCTGAGAAGGTCTGGGGATCTGGGACAGGGCCCAGCATGGAGGGGTGAAACAGGGGAGCGGGACCAGAGCTCTGACTACTTGCCAACTGGTTCAGAAGTATTAAATATTTTCACAAAGATGATTTGTTAAAATGCTTATTGAGGTGCATACTGGCTGGATATTAGCCTACTTCTTGGTAGTTCAGTGATGAATGAATTACATTCTTAGATCTGATTCTGCCTGTGAAAGTTAGCATGAATTTATCTCAGTGGTATTGAGGAACTTGTACTTTGCTGACTTTGATGTTTGTGTTAAAATAATGAAAATTTTTAATCTGACTTTTGAAAATAAGTTTTAAAATTTGATTTAGGAAAAGACTTTTGAAACATTTTTGATATTAAAAATGTTAGTTCTGTGTCATGGGAGGATGATCATGCTACTATTATGGAAATCTTAGGATTAGTAGAATTGGAGACAGCTTATTGTTTTTATTTTCTCTCTTTCTGTTCCATTTTTTTTTACTTTTTAAACCATAGTTGTGTTGTAGTGGGAATTGTCACTATTATAGTCTTATTCAGGTGTCTTGCTATGTTTTTGTGTTTTGCTATATGTTTATATTACTTATCAATCTTGCATATTTATATTAGGGCTGGTAACCTTTTTATGTAAAATTTTCCCTGTGAAATGGCTATTTACTGTTGGGATAATCCTATTTTGATAGTTTATTTTCCTTGAGGTCTCCTTTACTTTAAATTTATGATAGTATACCTTAAGTGGTCCCTTGGTGCCAGTTGTCCTGTGATTATTTTCCTACTGTGTTCTCGATGTCGCACCTTCCCCTTTTCCTTCAAATCCTCAATATCCTCTCTTCTCACCTCCCTCTCCGCTGATAACCTCACTTCTTATTTTACTAAGAAATTGAAAGCAATCTGAAGAGAATGTACTAATCTTCCCACTTCCAAGTGTGTTAATCTTCCGGCATATCATTATTCTTGCTTTATCTGAGACAAACCCACAGATTACTTGGGTACAGAATTCCATTCCCTCTCTTAAGGACTTCGTCCCTCCAGTTATCTCTCATACCATCCATTTTGGTCTTAAGCAAATGGACCTTATTTTATGCAATGTGTATTTGTAATCCTGACAGTTGTGTATAAATTTAATTCACAATTCTTAGCAAATATTTATTTAGCTCCTCTTTGTGTAATGTTTTGTGCTAGATACTCTGGGGATACTAATATGAATGTTCTCTGCACTCCAGGAGTTGTCTCCACCCTCGTAAAGGAAGAGAGGAATGTGGGCACTGAGTATCTATTTCCTTCACAAAGCCCCGTGAGAATGGTGCTAAGAGTTCTGGAGAGGGAACAGTTCTTTTTGGTTGAAGTAGCAGGGGAAACTTAAGGAAAAAGGGCAGGTAGAACTTCAGCTGTATTTAAAATGATGAGCAGACTTTGAATTGTCAGGTAAGAATGCATGAATCAAAGGTAAGGAATTTTAAAAATGCACTTTGAGTGGTGCAAAGGAGAGAAAGTAATGAAAGAATAGTTTTTAAAGGTATGTTGGGACTGTTGCTAGAGGTTCTTGGAGATTGTCCTGAGAAATTTGGACTTCGTCTGGACTAAAGGAGAGCCGCTGAAGATTGTGTGGGAAGGAGTGTTAAAAAGTACTGTGGTTGCATTGGTCAGGAATTAGAGGGAAATGAAAATGGAATAAAGGAAAGTCAGAGGGTTTTGAAATTTTTCAAGCCAAATCATATTTCATGTGCCCTAAAGCAACTCATTTATTTAGAGGTCCTGTGATTTTTTTTTTTTTGTACAGTGACTAGATATTCCATGAAATACTTGTTTTATAAATTTTGATTTTCATGTCAGGTTTGCTTAAAGCAGGAATAGAATCAGTTTTCCTAGTCTCTAAAATCTGCTCTATGAAAGGAAATTATGTCATGAGATGAATACCTCTTTGGGGTAGATCTTGTGGTGATTCAGTCTTGCTAAGGAGGGCATAGAGGCTTATAGAAAATCAGAGGCTGTATCCAGCTGGTACATGATATCGGCAGACTGACCAGCTAAGCAGCTCCACTGAAAAGATATATAGACTATTTGCTAAAAATCTTTTGTTTATTTCTCAATTCAGATTGGTACCAGAGAGTAGATAATTTGTTAGAATCATCTGTTAGATCATTAAATATGAAATGTCTGATTTAAAATCAGAAGTGTAATATATTATATCTCAAACAAGAAACAGTACCATTAATCAAAGTATGCATCTAAACTAAAGACACAATTTTGCCATCTCAATGGTAGCTTGTTTATGCCAGCAGCAAAGAAGCCTGGAGAGCGAGTGGTGATGAAATCGCAAAAGACATTTTCCACCATGTCGAGAATTGAAAATTTTTTCTTGCAGGAAGTGGTCCAAAGCCTGGAAGAAGTAATAGTCAGTTGGTGCAAGGTCTGGTGAATACGGTGGATGACGAGAGTTTCCAAGTCCAGCCTCTGTAGTTTGAGCAGCGTTGTTTGTGTGGCACATGGTTGAGCGTTGTCGTGTAAGAAGATTGGCCTATTGACCAATCTTGGCTGCTTAATCACAAGTGTCCTCATCATTGAATCCAGTTGGTTGCAGTAGACATCGCTGTAATCGACTGACCAGGTTTCATGAAGCTGTAGTGGATAATACCAGCACCAAACCACCAAACAGACACCATTAGCTTTTTTTGATGAATATTCTGTTTTGGACTGTTTCGGCACTTGACCTTTATCCAACCATTGTGCCCAACACTTGTGATTGTCAAAAAGAATCCATTTTTCATCACATATAACAATATGACGTAGAAATGGTTTGCTTTTATGTCGTGACAGCAAAGAAAGGCAGGCTTCCAGATGATGTCTCTTCTGGTGCTCATTTAATTCATGTGGAACCCATCTATTCTGCTTCTTTACCTTGCCAATTTGTTTCAAATGGTCCAATATTGTTGGAATAGTAACGTCAAACCTTGCTGCTATTTGACGCATAGGTTAAGATGGATTTGCTTCCACTGCAGCTTCCAGCTCATCGTTATCCACCTTGGTCTCAGGTCGCCGACATGGCTCATTTTCAAGATCAAACTCACCAGAACAGAACTTCTCAAGCCATCAATGTGCTATGCTTAGCTTAGCTGGGTAGTTCTGGCTCAGGGTCTCTCATGAGTTTGTAGTAAAGCCATTAGTTGAGCTGTAGTTATTTCAAGACTCTACTGAGTTTGAAGGATCTGCTTGTAAGCTCACTCATGTCGGTGTTGGGAGGCTTCAGTTTCTCTTTGGCTATTGGCCAGAGAGTTTAGTTCCTGAGTGCATGGGCTTCTCTGTGGGACTGTTCACAGCTTGGCAGCTTGCTTCTTCCAGACTGAGTGATCTGAGATAAGACAACCAGAGCCTAAGACTGGGCATATCTTGGAAGCGATATATCATCACCTCTGCTGTATACTGTTGGTCACACAGACCAGCCCTGGTACATTGTGAGGGAGGACTACACAAGAGGTGGGGATCCCTGGGGCCATATTGGAGGCTGGCTACCACAATGGGTCTGTAACAGTGTATGTCTTCTGTAATAAGTTGGAATTATGGAGAAGAAAATTAGCTGGGTCACCATTTAGATGGGAACTATGTTTAAATATTAGTTATATCTTTGCCCATCCCTGTAAATACTACTTTATTTTTCAGGACCAGCGCAGAATCAAATGCAGGTTCCATCTGGGTATGGATTGCATCATCAGAACTATATTGCTCCCTCAGGACATTATTCTCAAGGACCTGGGAAAATGACCTCATTGCCATTGGATACCCAGCATGATGATTACTACTCTGGTCTCTATACAGTTCCAACACAGAATGTGGTGACTCCTAGCACAGCACACCAACAGCCAGGAGCACAGCAGATGTATGGCAGGGGTCCTCCTGCCCCTCATATTGTGGGATCTACTCCAGGATCTTTCCAAGGTGCTGCATCATCAGCATCTCATTTGCATACGAGTGCCTCCCAGCCACACTCCTCTTTTGTGAATCACTACAATAGTCCAGCCATGTACTCTGCCAACTCTTCTGTTGCTTCTCAGGGATTTCCCTCTACTTGTGGTCATTATGCTATGTCAACTGTTTCTAACGCTGCATATCCTAGCGTTTCGTATCCCTCTCTGCCTGCTGGTGATCCATATGGGCAAATGTTTACCTCACAGAATGCTCCGACTGTCAGGCCGGTTACAGATAATTCATTTTCTGGTCAAAATACAGCTATCAGCCATCCATCACCACTTCCACCTCCACCATCGCAACAGCACCACCAGCAGCAGAGTCTTTCAGGATACAACACTCTGTCGTGGTCAGCCGCAGGCCTTCCGTCAACCCAGGACAATCTCGTCCGAAACCACACGGGATCCCTGGCTACAGCCAACAACAACCCAGCAAATACTGGTAGGTTGAATGAAAGTTCACCAAAACATGGTTGAAGATCAGTGCCTTTCCAGTCAGGTTATTATTTACATGAAGGTTAAAGATGATATTGCCTAATGCAAAAATTGGAAATCAGCTCTCTTTTGCAATGTGTTTGCGTTATTTACTGTGAATCCTGAATCCCTGAATCCTTTCCCCTCACTCATTCCCATTGCAACTAGCCACCTACACATCTGCCTTGGCTAGCCTGGTTCCTTGCCATGATTGGGATCACTGTCAATATTTAATGATGTATTTTATGCCTTTGCAATAGTTATCTTTAATATGAGTTAGGTATAGGGCAAAATGGAAGGGTCTGGTTTGAGGATGTGCCTTGTTGGCCATTACTTTCTCTTTTATACTAGTTCAACCTTGGGACAGTTATTTTTCCAGCCAGAGACCCACTCAGTATAGAGAAAATGATGGCCTGCAATACTACACGGGTTTCCCTAAGCTAGCCTCTTAGTGACTTGCCCAGAAATTATGTTTCTTACACATAAATGCTGTTCTCTCATTCTCAAATTGGTAAGGGAGGCTGAAAAATGGGGAAGCAGAAGGAAGATGCATGAAGAATATCCTGATCCTTAGCCTTTCTGACCTTCCTAAACTAAGATGTGATTAAATTTATTAATTTCAAAATTATGTATGTGAGATATGTGATTTTATTTAAGTGTGCTGTTTCTATAGGATGTACTCAATTTAGTTTGAGAACTTGAACTAACAGAATCTGCTCTTGAACTGGATGAAAATATATGTAAAGAATGGGAATTGGTAAAGCCATGTTAGTTTCCTGAATGATGTCTTTCTATCATATATCGGTGTAGCCATATGTCAAGGATGTTCTGGAAAGGTATCCTTCCCTGGACAATTAGATTATTTAAAATTAGAATTTTAACATTAGATCTGACCTGTACATTGGAGATCGTCTACTCATTCATTGCCATGTCATTTAGAAACACTTTCAACTACAAACAACAAATAGTAGTTTAAGCAAAAAGGGGGCATTTTTCTCATATAACACGAAGTTTGGGTGGATGCGGTTAATCCAGATGATCTTGGTGTCCTTTCTCTTTCCACTCTGCCACCCTTGGCCTGTTGGTTTATAGAAACAATATACTTCTCTACCTATAGACATCAATCAGAGTCACAAGCAGAAAGAAGGGAGAGGAAAGGGGATGGGGATAAAACGGTGGCATTGGCAGACTTCATTTTATGTGTCACTTGCCATAGCTGTTTTAAAAGATCATTCCTAGCTTTAGGGAAGGCTGGAAAATGAATATTTAGCCTGGTAGCCTCCATAGCAGTGGCGGGCAAGAAAGAAAGAGATAACATTGACTGGGTCTTGGGTGAGTCAACTTAAAGTGTCTGTCACAGTTCCCAAATCTAGTCGTGCACAGATTGTGATCTTCAAACCCAATTTACTGAGCTGGAATAGAATCACCAGGGTAATCTTGGGAATCTATTTCTGACTTAAGTGATGCTTTGAAACAGATCCAAATTTTACAGTAGTCCTTTTGTTTTACCAATGAGGAAAGCTATCCAAGTAGAATAGCCCGAGGTCATTAATGCTTGAAACAGAACTTGGTCTGGAGGTCAGTTTCTTCTGACTCTGTCCCTCTCAGAATCAGGGCTTTCTGTTTTCTAGAAATTCTGTTTTCGTCTCTCTTCTTTCAGCAGCTCTTTTACAGATCAACTTATCATAAAGTCCTTCTGACTTAAGGATTTTGTGACTTTCATGACAAAGCAGATACAGTTAATTCCTATTTATTTCTGAGATGAGAATGGCACCCTGGATGGAACCAGTTTATACTGAGATGTGTCAGGGAATATGGGTCACTTGGCTGATGAACAAAACAACTAATTGTGAAAGGTTTGTTATTAAAAAAAAACTGAATGAAAGAGAATAGTTACAAAATTATTCTCTATTTGAATAACTGTGGTAATTGGTCCTTTATGCAAAGAGGTGGGGTATATTTTCATTCTTTTAATCTTAGTACTGTACTGTGAATATCATAATATAATTTTAGAAGTTCATTTGTGTTAAGTGGGTTTTTCCCCCTTAGATTGGTAAATTACTTTTTAATTGTAGTTCAGAGATTGACAAATATATCTCAGGTTAATATGAGACATGCTCTTCATTATTTCAAAAAAAAATAGAGGTTACTTTTAAAATCTAAGATTGAATATTGCAGAGGTTCCAAACTTTCTCAGTTGATATGTCTCAGTATTTTTTCACAGTGCCCATGTAACTTAGCAGTAGTAGTAGTTCATAAGGTATGCGACACATATCACTGTGTTTTTCCTGAAAATTTAAAACATCCCTTGGAGCCCTGTGAGTTGCTGCAGTGCCTTTGGGTGCCTAAGTACAAGGTTTGGAAATATTGAGTTGAATGTTCTAGAAAAACCGGCAACTTAAGTACTTTGGACATTCTTAAATTATATTGTCATATTAAAATGAGAATTTTAGATATCAAGAATGGTTTTATGTGAAGTTCAGCCTTTGAATAACTGACAAAATGGCTGCCTTTTTTATTACTTGATTATTCTGTGTTCATTTTCAGATACACTAAAAGTCCTCAAGCAGTTCGTAGAGTTGGAGATCCAAAAGTATAAACCTGAGTTAAGCAAATATCAAAAATATGGTGATGAATACATGTTGTTATTTTTAGGCAGTTGATGAGTTCACATTGAAAACATGGAATAAAAGGGACCTTTAAATATCATCTCATTTGCTTCTTTATTTTAGAAAAACATGTTAGTATATTATAATTCAGCACTGGAACTTCACATTTTATTAAAAAGTCCAAGTATGTATGTTTTGGGTGCCATGTTAGTTTTTAATTTAGGCTGAACATAAGTACAGAAGCTCTTTTTTAGTTTGAGATGAAGTCGCCTGAGTGTGTGACTTGGGGCTGTAAAGATACCCATTTTTGACAGCAAGATGAGCACCAAAACTCTGCCGATTCATTTAAAGTCATTTTCTTAATTTATTTTTAGTTTCTCTTTGTTTTGAAAAGCACACAATTTAAAAAATTGGCAAGATGTCTTGTTCCCAAGATGTAGAATTTTGCCAGAAAAATTATTTTGATTAAAATTATTTTCAACATTTCTTACTTAATAAGAGTCACATCTTGATAGCATCTTATAAAATAGTAGTGTCTGATTAATGCTGTTTTATGATGCCCGGTTTTATAGAAGCAGAATTTAAAATGCTACTTGTGTAAAAATAATAAGCGTTTAAATAATCCTTCTATAAAAGTCTACTACACACAAGACACTAAGATATAGCCACTGATAAATTAATATTCTTTCTGTCATCTCTGGGTGGTGATGTGCCTGAGGAAAAGTAAAATAAATACCCCTTAGGAGGCTGGGCACGGTGGCTCACGCCTGTAATCCTAGCTCTCTGGGAGGCCGAGGCGGGCGGATTGTTTGAGCTCAGGAGTTCGAGACCAGCCTGAGCAAGAGCGAGACCCCGTCTCTACCAAAAA
>CAUYSK010112041.1:0-31627 GCA_963575035.1 Avahi laniger
TTGATTCTACCAACCCATGAGCATGGTATGGTTTTCCACCTGTTTACGTCCTCTGCTATTTCCTTTCTCAATGTTTCATAATTCTCCCTGTAGAGGTCTTTTACCTCCTTAGTTAAATGTATTCTTAGGTATTTTATTTTCTTTGTTGCTATTGTGAAGGCTTTAGAGTCTTTCATTTGGTTCTCAGGTTTTTTTTTGTTGTTTTTTTTTTATTTTGTGGTTTTAGCTTTTTGTTTTATCCTATCATTTATCCCAAATTAATTTTTGTGTTTGATACGAAGTAGAGATCAGGGTTCATTATTTATTCCCCATAGCTACAGTCTCTCTCTGTTGCCCAAGCTGGAGTAAAGTGGCATAATCATAATTGTTGGTGTATAGGAATGCTACTGATTTCTGTACATTGATTTTGTAACCTGAGACTTTGCTGAATTTTTTTGTCAATTACAGTAGTCACATGGCAGAATCTTTAGGGTTTTCTAGGTATAGGATCATATCATCAGCAAAGAGTGATAGTTTGACCTCTTCTGCCCCCATTTGGATGCCCTTGACTTCCTTCTCTTGTCTGCTTGGTCTGACAAGGTCTTCCAGCACTATTTTGAATAGTGGTGGAGATAGTGAGCAACCTTGTCTGGTTCCAGTTCTAAGAGGGAATGCTTTCAATTTTTTCCCATTCATTATGATATTGGCTGTGAGTTTATCATATATGGACTTAATCATTTTAGGGAATGTCCCATCTATGCCTATTTTGTTGAGTGTTTTTTATCATAAAAGTGTGCTGGATTTTATCAAATGCTTTTTCTGCATCTATTGAGAGAATCATACGATCTTTGTTCTTGCTTTTATTTATGTGGTGAATTACATTCATAGATTTGCATATGTTGAACCAGCCTTGCTTCTCTGGGATAAAGCCCACCTGATCATAATGAATTATTTTTTTCATGTGGTGTTGGATTTGGTTTGTTAAGATTTTGTTGAGGATTTTTGCATCTATATTCATGAGGGATATTGGTCTGTAATTTTCTTTTTTTTATTACAGCCTTTCCTGTCTTTTATATTAAGGTGATATTGGCTTTATAGAATGAGTTGGGGAGGATACCATCCTTGTCAATGTTTTGGAATAATTTCTGCAGTATAGGTATGTGTTCTTCTTTACAGGTTTGGTAAAATTGATCAACACTAAGGTTCTCACATGGTAGTAATACTCATTGGATACCGGTCAGGTGTCTGGATAGAGGGTGGGGTGAGGGGGTAGGGATGTAAACTCACAGCTAATGGATCATGGCACACTGTATGGGGGAAGGGCACACATGTAGTCCTGACTTGGTGAGGCAAACGCATTTCATGTAACCAAAATGTTTGTACCCCCATAATATCCTGAATTTAAAAAAATTAAATTAAATTAAATTAGAAAATAAAATATTTTCAGACTACAAATATAACATGGAATTGTGTCTAAAATAAATGATGAACTCTTAAAAACTCCAGAGTAAGAAGACAAAGAATATAATTAGAAAATGTGGACTGGGTGCAGTGGCTCATGCCTATAATTCTAGCAGTCTGGAAGGCCAAAGCAGGAGGATTGCTTAGGCTCAGGAGGTTGAGACCAGCTTGAGCAAGAGCGAGACCTCATCACTACTATAAATAGAAAGAAATTAGCCAAACAACTGAAAATAGAAAAAATTAGCTGGGCACAGTGGCATGTGTCTGTAGTCCCAGCTACCCGGGAGGCTGAGGCAGAAGGATGGCTTGAGCCCAGGAGTTTGAGGTTGCTGTGAGCTAGGCTGATGCCATGGCACTCTAGCCAGGACAACAGAGTAGAATCTGTCTCAAAAAAAAAAAAGAAAGAAAGAAAAGAAAAAGAAAGAAAATGTGAGCAGACATTTCACTGAAGAGATGTCAAATAAGGACATGAAAATATGTTCTTCAACATTTCTAACCATTATGAAAATGCATATTAGTAATAAAACGCAATGAGATATCACTAAACAATTATCGGAATGGCTAAAATAATTAATAGTGACAACACCAAATACTAGAGAGGATGTGGAGAAATTTGATCACCTATATATTGCTGGTGGGATTGTAATATCATACAGCTACTCTGAAAAACAATTGGGTAGTTTCTTACAAACCTAAACAGGCAATTACCATGTAACCTAGCAATTATACAGCAGAGCATTTATCCCCTTAGAAATGAAAAGTTATATTTACACAAAAATCTGTTCACAAATGATTATAGCAGTTTTACTTGTAATAGTCAAAACTGGAAACAACCCAGAAGTTCTTTGGTTAGTGAACCATTAAACATGGTGGTACATACATACCATAAAATACCACTCAGCAATAAAAAGGAACAAATGGATGCATACAACAGCCTGTATAAATCTACAGAGAATTATGCTGAATGAAAAATTTCAATCACAAAAGTTCGTATGTACCATGATTCCATTTATACAGCCTTCTTAACATGACAAAATTAGAGAGCTGGGGAAAAGATTAGTAGTTGCCAAGGGTTGCCAGGGTAGGAAAGGAGGTGGCTGTGACTATAAAAGGGGAACATAAGTGATCCATGTGGTGGAACTGTTCTGTGTTATGACTGTGGTTGGTGACACACGAATCTTCCTGTGTGATAATTTGCATAAAAGTAAATATATGCAAGCATGCACACAAATGAATGCATATAAAATCAATGTGGTATGAAGAAGAATATAATACATGAATTGTATCAATGTCAGTTTTCTGGTTTAGGCATTATACTCTAGTTATACAAGATGTTACCATTGGTAGAAACTGGCGAAGGGGGTGTGAGATCTCTCTGTGTTTATCTGACAAGTATATGTTAAATTATCATTACCTGAAAATCAAAAGTTAAAAACAAAACAACAACAACAACAAGCCAAAGCTCCATGCCAGGGATTCTAATTAATTTTGTCTATAATGGAGCCTAAGCATTTGTATTTTTTAAAAAGGCTCTTCAATTAAATTGATATAAATCTCAAATTGAGGACTATTGCCAGCTGCTCTTCCCACTATTTAGACTGAAACTACCTATGACATTTGCCTGAGTTTCATCTGAATTTGATGTCTTTTAAACACTGGCTGCTCTTTTTGGATTCAGCCATTCCAGTGGGATCCATGTCTCTCTCTCTCTCTCTCTCTCTCTGAGCTAGGGAACCTGCAGCCCTGCTCAATAAGTTGTCATAAGACCCAAACCAAGGTCTCTGATAAAACAGGAGGTGGTAAAAGAAACTGGCCAAAACCAGCTAGAACAAAAATGGCCACCAAAAACGACATCAAATTACCTTTACTGCTCATTAAACACTAGTTATAATACATTAGCATAATTAAAGAAACTCCCGCCAACTCCATGACAGTTTATAAGTGCCATGGCAACTCCTGAAAGTTACCATATATGGTTTAAAAGGGGGAGGGACACTTGGTTCGGGGGAATTCTCTGCCTAGTTGTTAAAAATGTTATGAATAATCCTTCCTTTGCTTAACACAAAATTAAAAAAAATAAAATAAAATGAATAAAAGACGTTAAATAAGATCCTGAAAACACAAAAAGTGCTGTTCTGTTGCTCTGAGAGAGAGCTGCTACCCCATCGATGGGGCAGTCTTCTTTTATTTTTCTTTTCTTACTTTAATAAACTTGCTTTTGCTTTACTCTGTCAGCTCACTCCTGAATTCTTTCCTGCACAAAGTCAAGAATCCACTTGGCCTTCATGCTGGACCCTAGCTTTGGAGTCCACTTTACTGTATCATTTCCCTTCTCTAGACTGAAACTGAGGTTCAGTCCCAGCCTACATTTCTCAAAGACTAATACTGTTATAACATACATTGCTATGTTTAGTTCAGTATTACTGTCACCAATATAAACTGTGTTAATTTAATAAATTATGTAAACCTACCAACAAATATGATTTAACAAAAAATAAGCTTAACAATATTTTCATACTAGAATTTCATTGATATTTACAATTATTGTTTTGAGATTTGTTTTCACTACTTTCACATACTAGATATAACATTAGTTTACTTTAGCCTCATTAGAAGTCATTTTAATTTGGAATGTGGATACAGCTTTTACGTGTTTTCAATTATTTTTTTTCTAAAACAAGTAAGCTTATTACTATAGACACCAGCAAATATCGTTAGCAAATAAAATGGCAAATAAAAATGATAAAAGGCAGGTCAAGTTTCACTGGAGTAGTACAGACGTAATGAAAATGCACACGTGCACACTCACACCCACACTTATACATACACAGAGCTCATGCTTTCAGCCCACTTCTTTCAAACAACTGTTGATTATATAAAATTCCATGACAACTAGAAAGTCAAACAGTCCAACAGAGCCTATTGTAATCAAATCAAACTTGAGTCATAAATGAAAATCAATTAGAATTTTCCCTCCTCCTATGTGTTTTTTTAGGCAACAGACACTCTGAAATAAAAGACCCTGTCAGAAGGAACTGGCAAACAATTATGGGTTATAATTCTAAACCCACTCAGCTTCTTCATTGCTGTTACTTTAAACCACAGTGTTTGTCTGGCTGGAGGCCTAACATGGGATGTTGGAGAGAATTCATAGGATCATTTTTTTGGATGACGTGGTATTAAAGTCATTTTGTGAATTGTGATAATCTTCACTAACATGACTGCCAGTGTTTTTCTTAGAATACCCTCTTCCTAACAGGTTTGTGGTGCATTTCATGTGAGTCTAGTATAGCTAATATCCTTAGTAATAATTGATGTCTTGGGTCACTGTTTTCTAATGCATTGTGATTACCCTTTCCCCTGACTGCTAAGTAGGCTAAATGGCTAGGTAGGCACAATTATACTGCTGTAATTATGCAACCCAGAGTTGGAACCAAAGCACAGAACTGAAAGCCACCAGCCATGCCCAACACATAGCAAGTGCTCTTTTTTTCATGATCACGTGATTTTTTGTTCTGTGTTTAAAGCTCTTACGCTTTTGTCATTTAATAGCATGGGTGAATAAATCTTCGGACTTATTAAAAAAGAATAATATTTAAATGGTTGAATATTATAAGAATCAAGGGTAACTGGAAAAATGTTGCCACTACTGAGTTTTTCTAAGAACATAATCATTTATTTTTACAAAAAAAATTAATAATACTTTCTCATAACAGTTTTGGGAGATTTTCGCATCAAGCTCTATTCCTGTTCAGGTGCTCAAACCCTTATTAGGTCTTGATTCTGATTCAGTTTATAAAATATTTGATTATTTCCTATGGGCTAGAATAACCCTGGGCAATGGACCAATCTCACCCTTAGAAGATATTCAAACAACTTTACCCAATTCTGATCCTCAGAATCCAGTTACTTCAGCTGAGTCCAGTTATTTTTTTCTAGACTTTGCCTCAACTGGAAGAGTCAGGATTCTGCCTTTTTCCTACCTTAGTAATTACTGTAAGCCCCACATTGTTTCTCCTGCACTTTTTATTTCAGAAAGTGCATCTAGTGCTCCATAGAGACAGGGAGACTGGAAGAGTCCCTCTCTCCTGGGGTCTAGCTTGAGATCTATTATACATGCTTGGAAAGAGCTCTTTAGGATCAAGGGAAGTGGAAGGATTTTTAATGTTCCCTAGCACTCTTCCCTGTTCACTTTTATCCTTGTGAGGTAGCACTTCAAGTGGTAAATCTTAGGAAGAATAATTTGGGGCTTAAGGCCTTTCTGTTTCAGTGGAAACTTGTCTCCCAAATAGTAAAATAAATCAGGGAGCAGCCAAGAAAAATAAAGCCAGAAGATAGCTGACCAGAAAGGTTAACTAGTCTAACATTTAAAGCCATTTTTCCAGATTGTTTTAAGACTGAGCTTGCCTTGTGTTTGTCAATATCTCCCCATGTTCTCCGATGCCACTTAACTATAACCTCAAACTTTGGTGTCTCCAAAAATCACCTCAGATACTTATTTACCATGTCAACCCCTGGACTCTGCCATTAAGATTAAGATTAAGAGAAAGCCATTAAGATTTTTTATTTGCTCAAGTTTTAGTGAAACATCATGTCAACAAGAAAGGAAGTGGACAGGGGCATAGAGCACATAGCAGGGATTTGAGAAAAGTGATTCAATCAATTAAGTTTCAATGGGAGAAACAGAATGCAACCGAGAGAACAGAAAGGCCTAAAAAATGTAGCTTAAATATCACCTTCCAATTAAGGGATGTCTAACTATAAAGCTCTTAAAAATTATTTTAAAATATCTTAATATCATGTTCACTTGGGACAAGCAGCAAATATTAATATATCTAAAAGTATTAAACTCTTCGGAGAAACAAGGAAAAATTTATATCTCAAAGGCATAGAATTTAGATCTAAACATCATTATTTGCTAAAACAAAGAAGGACATAGGAAAGGGCCCCATTAAGGTAGGATGGCCAGGAAAAAGTACATTAAACCAAGGTAAAGTTTATGTACTTTATAAACCAATGTCTTTTTCATTGTAACAGTTACTAGTGACTTAGTCTTTCCTCTTTTCCTGGTGTAGAGAGGGAGACACCCTTGTAAATAAAAATTTTCTTTATAAATGTAATTTTTTTCAAAGATTTTCAAAATAATCAGCTAAATGACAGAAAGGTTTACTTTGGAGACAGATTCAGTTTTACAGCTGGTCTCTTTAACTTAGTTTTTCTTTAATTGGATTACTGACTTAAGAGTGGAATCCTTTAATGAATAGGGCAAATAATAACCAGTAGAAGCTTACTGGAGTATCCCTTGGAGGACATAACGGTCTTGGTGGTTAACACAGAGATTATTATCAGAGGGTAGGCAACCTGTTTTTCAATGTTCCGATTGTTTGTGCAAATGGCAAAAAACTTTTGGAAATTGCTGTTTTAATTATACAATTGTCATAGTATAATTGTAAATGGCTAATAACTAGAATCTACAGAGAACTCAAGCAAATCAACAAGGAAAAAAACAAACACCTTTTTGAAAGTGGGCAAAAAACATGAAAAGAAGCTTTTCAAAAGTAGATAGACAAATGGCAATAAACATGTGAAAAAAATACTCAACATCACTAATCATCAGGGAAATGCAAATTAAAACCACAGTCAGATACCACCTTACCCCAGTTAGAGTGGCTTTTATTAAAGAATCTAAAGACAATAGATGCTGGCATGGATGCAGAGAGAAAGGAATGCTTATGCACTATTGTTGGGACTGCAAATTTGGTACAACCTCTATGGAAAACAGTATGGAGATAACTCAAAAGGCTAAAAGTAGACCTACCATTCAATACAGCAATTCCACTACTGGGTATTTACCCAAAGAAAAATAAGTTCTTTTATCAAAAAGACACCTGCACTTGAAGATTTATTGCAGCACAATTCACAATTGCAAAGATGTGGAATCAACCTAGTGGCCATCAATTCACGAGTGAATTAACAAAATGTGGTATGTGTATATTATGGAATAATACTCAGCCATGATGAGGGATGAATTGAGGCCTTTTGCAACAATTTGGATGGAACTAGAGACCGTTATCCTAAGTTAAGTATCTAAAGAATGGAAAAAAAAAATCACCACATGTACTCACTATTAAACTGGAACTAACCAATTAGCACTAATGAGCGAAGAGGGAAGTAAAACTCAGTAGAAATCGAGCAGAGGGAAGGGAGGAGAAGGGAATGGCTGAAAATCTACCTAATGGGTACAATAAACACTATCTGGGTGATGAGCAGAGTTATAACCCTGACTCAAGTATAACAAAATCGATACATGTAACCAAAAACATTTGTACCTGGTAATATTTTGAAGCAAAAAAAATATTAAGACAAAGTGATAGCATTTACAAAATATGTTGTGTTATTATGGGGATGCTATAAAAAAAAGAGGGTCAAAGGGAAAGAAGTGCCTATTGATAACTTAGTGAGACAGCAAAGTCATCACAAGGAATCAAAGCCTGAGTCGAACACCGGAGATCACATGACAGCCAAACAGCCGGACAATAGAGAAGAGAAGGGAGGACACAGCCATTCAGTCAGGAAGACCAGTGCTGAGGTGCATGGGAGAGGATAGATTTTGGGTGAGGAAAAAATAATATGCATTACTATTGGAACACAAAGGGAAGAACTGAGACAGGTAGGCAAGTCCCAGATTATCAAGAATTTTCTATGACACTCTAAGGAGCTTAGACTTTATTTTGAAGCAGATAGATACATAAAGAAAATTTCACATCAATGGAATGTCAGTATCATAATTTCATGTTAAAACTTAATTCTGGTAACAATGTAGATTTCTGATGGGAAGTGGTGAGGTACAGAGCATTCTAGATCCAGGGCTATCAGTAATATGACCACAATAATAATCTAGGAGAGATACCAAGTGCATGAACAAAAGGGAAGACATGAGGGATGGAGAGGAGAGAGATGGATAAGAGAGGGTAGAATACAAATGGCTCCGGGTTTTAATACAGAAAACAGGGCAGGTTGATAGGCAAAGAGAAGCCTGATTCCTAAATTTCTGGGTTGGCCACCTAAATGGTAGTTAAATCCTTCAGCTTGGTAGTTAGAACCCCTCTATAGGGTTTTGTACATGTACGGCCATAAATATTGGTCCAGACTGTATTTTCCATTCCATGAGGCTGTACTCTATGTCTGACACTCTTTACCATGATTTGAGTAGATGACATAAGACACAAAAGCAGTGATACTTCTCCCTACTGATAATGGAAGCACATTTCTAGAGCCTTTTTTAAGTTCAAAGTAGAAATTGAAGTGCATCTTTTCTTGAACCCTGATCTCTGCCAAACGGATCCTAAATTTGGTTAGCTCAGAGTATTAGAATTAAATCATAATGAAGAATTTTTGCCAGCAACATTCTAAAAGGAACTGGTAGGCATAGAAAAACTTCTGATACCATACTGATTGCAAATAGAAATTTTCCTCTTTGCTCCCCTCTTCAGGGGCAGGCATAAATTTGCTTTTGTTAAATATCTAGGCCCACACACAGATGTTTATGTTGCTCATCATGTTTTTTTTTTAAAAAAAGCATTACTAGATTAAGTTTGAAAATCTGCTAAATATCTATTCCAGAGAGAAGTATCACTACCTAGTATTCATCAGACGCTCACAAAAGTTTTCATTTCCTGCTAAATGTATTTTTAAAAATTGTTGACTGAGACTCAAAGTCTGCCACGAAAGCTTGTATTTATAATGAAAAAGAGTATGTGCATCTTTTCATGCTTTTGATGAGAAGGAAGAAAGACTTTGCTAATGTGCACATAACCACATTTTTTTTTCCATGCACAAATCTACAATCTAAGAAGACATGAAATGTGTTGGATAAGCAGTACTCTAAAGAAAGTTTGTAACAATTACACATCACACAGCTAAGTTAAATATCAGTGAAGAGATTCTCTCTCTTTTAACAAAGAGTGTTATAAAAGAATATTACTCATTGATTTAGAGAATAGATTTGAAAATATAAACTCTGTGCATTTCTATCCCAGTTTTGACTCTCACTAGCTGGATGATTCTGGGGAAATTTATTGACTTCTCTCTGTCTCATCTTCCTTAACTTGAAAAATGGAGATTATATTAGCTCCCAAATAATAGGATTATTATAAGGATTGTGTAGTGTAAGATCATAGCTGCTAAATGCTACATAAATATTAGTTATGATAAGAAAAATATAATTAAAGCAAAATCTAGGGGGAGAGGCCAAGATGGCAGACTGGAAGCAGCCTAGAGAGCACTGCTCTCAGGGAGAGCATCAGAAATGGTGAACACATAGACACTTTTGGATTAGTCCTCTGAGCAAGAGCACTGGGAATCCACAGAGAGGAGGTGGGAGCGAAGTGAGAAGGTAGAAGCGAGACAAGCTGCCCAGCACAACTGAAAGTAAATGGAGAAGGTGCCCATATTCGGGAAAGGAACAGAGGAGAAAATCCTAGGCTGTATGCTTCCCCTGAGGATACTGCAACCAGAGAGGAGGGAGGGCCCCTCCACTGCAGCAGGCCTCCAGACTGACACAGAGAGTTGACTGTGTTGCTCCAGAGAGAAGGGACAACTGGCTTACAAGCCCTGGGTGCTGCTGCTGGTGCCATTGTAACATCCCAACCCTAGAATGCTACTTTTGCCCAAAGGTCAGATCTGTGACTATAGCCTCCCTTCGCTTCTGACAAGTGGGGAGGGAGTAGAGAACCCTGGTGCTCATGTGCGTCCCACAGGCAGGTGACATGCACTCCCGCAGTTGCCACTGCTGGGGGCACTCACCAGAGCAGGGGACCATGGGCGTGGTACCCACTTCTGTGGCCTGGGCAATCCAGCTCAACCAAACTTCCCATGGGACACAGGCAGAGCACATGCTCATAGCTTTTGTCGCCCACAGCCCACTGCCAGGGCAGCTGTACTTTCGCTGCCATCACCACTGCCTGAAAGGCTCAGAGTATGATGAAAGTCAGCTCAGCCATGGTCTTTGGATCTGGGTGGTCTGCACACCATGGACCCACACCATCCTGCATAGGTGCCCTGGGTGCTATGCCCTGCGTGTGCCCTGTCCCACTCGAGTGCCTCAACCTGTGACTTCCCTGGACCACACATGTGAGTGCCACATCCCATGGACCTGCTCCATACTGCATACGTACCCTGTCCCATGGGTCTACTGTGTGTGGCATCCTGCTCCACCCCATATGTAAGCTATGACCTGATGGCCCACTCTGCACGGTGGGGCTGCTCTGCCCTATGCTCCATGGGCCTACAGGGTCACTATAACCTGTGCACCACCTATGCCATATGCACAGGTCTTGCTCTGTTGCCCAGGTTGCAGCGCAGTGGTGCAATAACAACTCACTGAGGCCTTCAATTCCTGGGTTCATGTGATTCTCCCAACTCAGCTTCCCAAGTAGCTGGGACTGCGGGTGCATACCACCATGTCTCCAGCTATTTTTCTTTTAAATTTTTTGTAGAGATGGGGGTCTTGCCACATTGTCCAGGCTGGTCTCTATCTCCTGAGCTCAAGTGATCTTCCCACATCAGTCTTGCAAAGTGCTGGGATTACAGGCATGAGCCACCACCCAGCCCCACAAGTTTTCTATAGGTTTACTCCAGGAATATAAAGCTCTATCCAAGAAAAGAAGATGCCCCAACTTAGTGCTGCTTGTGTCACCTACCCACCTGTGGATTAATGGCTGTGTCTGGGACAGAGAGTAGGATGGAAGCCTCTAACTTTCTGGGCAATGTCAGATTAAGTGGGCTCTTTTGATTGACAATTCCAGATTTACTCAAATCAGAAAAGGGATGTTCCCAAAAGGAAGAATGTGGACAAATGTATGTTTACTGCAAAAGGATTTAGTGATGCTACTGCCTAAAGAAAGAGTAAAAAGCAAAGATGGAATTTACCTATTAGTCAGAGAATGACATCAGCCAGAACTTTTTATGTTGGGATTTGGCCAAGAACCTTTGATGAGTATCATTGGATTGGTATACTTGCACCCTGCTATAAAAATATATAACTCTTATGTTCTCTGACTCTTATTTGAATTAGTTCATTAGTCTTTCATTTATTTTGCTCCTTCTTACATATTATGCTCTAATAATAATTCTAGGGAGACTATCTTAGCCAGGAGTATTATATTTTAATAAATGTATTTGGGGGCATAAAAAAGGCTTTGAAAAACCTGATGACAGTATTTATTAACTATCTAATATGAACAAGACATTACTAGTAAGTGTCCAAAGAATTCTGCTTTTGGCCTTTCTAACAGGCTGGTTAATCATTAGGATGAACTCTCTCAATTAAATGGCAAATTTATCTCCATTGGCTAAGGTGGGGTCAGCTCTGATCCATATGGATCATTAATACTATTGACATATTTATTAAAATACAGATATTTCATTTACTAACTATTTGACTTTGGGCATAAAACTTTAACTTTCTGAACATTGTTTTGTCCTTCTATGTGACAGGAATAATAAAAAAAACCCACATTACTCTGACAATGAAGTGCAATGGCAATTTAGTATGTAGAACCATTTCCTTGATTTCTCCCAATTCATGTAGCACAGGCTGCGCAGATGTGATTCACAAGGCCCAGATATAGTACATTTTGAAACATTAAGAGCTAATCAAACTTTTTAAAACCCAATTGCTATTTTAAAATCAATTTATATTTTAAATAATACCTTTCTATTTGAATTATAAGTAATATTTTTCTTTTTCTATTACCTAGCCAATATAAACTGATGTAAAAAGTTTTTACTCTGTGTTTATAACAGGTGGTCTGGATTTTACCTCCCACATATTTCTAAACTTAACCAATACTTTCCTAGCACCATCAGTAAAATCATATTATTTTTATTATATAAACCTTGTAAGATTTTGAAAATGTAACAAACTATTCTGTTTCTTCATAGAAAAATGAAATCTAAATATATTACTCATTGAATTTCCTTGGAAACAGCTAAATATAAAGGCATTGATTTTTCTACATTCTAACTTTATCATATAAAAATGAGTCCACTTACACGTTTGCAAATATATCACTGAAGATACTATGAAATATTGCTGAAATGGTAAGATAGTTAGACATTCTGAATCTATTTTTTTCTTTTCCCTAACAAGCATGACTATTAGCTAGTAATTACTAGTTTCCATAAATGAATTCTGTCTTACAATCACTTATAAATTCAGTAACCTAATTCTACCAACATGCATAAGAGTAGACTAAAAAAGCCCATGATCTTTAGTAAAATCTGAGACTTTAAAAATGTCTTTTTACCTTTAAACATAAAACTTTGTCTTCACAGTAGAATGTCAAAGAAACCAAGGAAGGAAGTGACTATCAGGTTATGGAATCCAAGTATCCTGAACCCTTGTAGTTTTTGTTGTAGCTGCAGTTCTCCCATCCACCCTCATATCCATAAAGTCCCCCAAAGAAATATATGTGCAAGACACAAGTTGAGACAAATGTATATTATTATTAACTCAGACATTGATCCCCAAAACCAATACAATCTCTAGGCAAGTGTAACTAGACTGAAATGAAAGTCAATGGGGTGAGATATTCAAAAACAAGGGGGTGGCCCTGAATCAACTTGACAATTGAGTTGCATAGAGTTTCAAAAGAGAAAATTGCAGTATTTGAAAGAAACAGACACATCCAAGAAGATGTTTAAAAAGAAGAAATCCAAATAGACCACTTCTAAAGAATGCTAATTTTAACTCTTCTGTTTGTTAGACTAACAACTCTGTTGTCTAACATGTTGGACCTTGGATTGAACCTGTATCTAGAAACAACACATCTCTTTCTTGAGGATAGAGAAAAAAGATTTGAGAATTTCATCATGGAAGATTCTGCTCCAATTTTAATTAAGTAGTTGAGAAGAACAGCTAGGTCTAAATAGTCAACCAAGAGAAGAATATAAAATTTCTGCTCATAAAATTTACAAATGTTTCTGTGAATGCCTGTGGAAATAAATGACATGAGAATGTTTCAATGAATTCTTTGTTGATGTTTTATCCAAAACTTACTGAAATGGGTCAGGAAATTACTTTTCTTCAATTTGTTTCATTTGGAAGAACTCTCCACTAAACTAAGAAATTTTCTCTATTCTACGTTGCACGTCACATTATATTCATATATAATGGAGACTACAATGAAAAGAATTACCTGGCATCCATATTAGTGGATAGCCTGACCAAAAAATAAACATGTATTGCTTTTATCTACTGGGATTTTAGAATTGTTTGTTACTCTGCATAACCCAGCCTATTCTGACAGATATTCAGAGAGAGACAGAAAATATAAGGAAAGGGAAGTCCAGTTACCCACAGGCTAACATGATCTACATTTTTTTACCCCATATAAAATTTAATCATATTAATCCCTCTCAATAAATACCTGATCCTAGAGAGAAATTAAATTTTCACCAATTATAGAAGGAAATGTAAATTTAAAGTATTTCTTTCTATTCTATTCAAATAAAACCAGAGGGATCTTATTAAATACCCAGTTGGAGTGTAGGTTTCTTCACTACTATTTGAAACAAGGACTTTTTTTCATCTGGAACTGATGTAGCCTTCTAAGCATAGCCAAAGTTACATTATGCAAACTGCAAGTCTCTAATGTGTTCCAATTTTCCACAGTTACATATAAACAAATGGGAACACCAGAAAATCATAGTCCCAGTTCAACACCATGAATTTTGGAAAACACAAGCACATCCCAGAATCAATTGTGATGACTGCAGCACTGCTCTCTGCAGAGAATTCAACCATTGCAGAAAATTCCAAGCTAAAATAGTGTGTGCCCAAACTACTTATAATTAGCATAAATCTGGGCTGCCTCTAGGCCTGTCTTAAGATGACATTGTCTTAAAAAGTACCATTCCAGCATCTTTTTTCCTAAAATGGTATGAAATGAAGATGGCTATAAATATTCATGCATTAATATTTTATTGGTCCCTGTCTCATAATTCCACATACAGTTTAGATTCTAGTCTAGAGCAACATTATAATTCTCTGTCACTGATTATAAGGGAGACAGTGTTTTATTTTTCTGGGAAACAAAGAGAAAGAAAAAAGATGATGGAAAAATCTTCCTGAATTCAGCCCTTACTGTATACCAGTGGAATTAGGCCACTTGTCCAAAATTCATCCCTGTTCACAGGGACAGAAATTCTAACTGTGATCCTAGGATTTTCATTTCCAGGGAGATAAAAAAAGAACAAAGACATCACTATGAAAGATTTTTTCTTATAGAGCAACAATGAAATATCTCAGTCGTTTTGCTTTTCTCTCTGACTTTATATTCATGTGCATGATTATGGGCATATATACATAGAACCACATACATGTGGTCTTGCATAAGAATTCAGAAATCACTGCTTATATAAAGAACAAACCTACATTAACATCAACCAAGCATGTGTTTCTAGTACCTTAGAGAGATTGTAGATAGGACACACAACTCCCTAAATTTAGCTCTACCAGGTGTCTACTCAATGCTGAATGAAATTGCAAAAAGCATTCGGAAAAAGATAAGGATGAAATAATTTAATCTTTGGTAGCCAGTTCTATTCCATCTACAAGTGTCTTAGCATTACCAAATTAAAAACTTAAACCTTCACACTGGAATTTTTCATGTTTTCTTCTAAGGCTAACCAAGGGCTAAACAATTTTCAGGACTAGATCCATAGCAGCCAAAGAAAGTTGTGAAGGTAACCACTACATTGTGCCTGCCCCTAACTTTTGAGAGTCCCTTCTGTTCATTTCACATGGATTACTAGCCAACAAACCTTTAATTACAAAGGATCGCTTACAATAAACTAGGCATTTTTCTCACACAAAATTTCACTCCTCAAACACATCATCTGCATTCACACTCACTCACTTCCTGTTCCACTCAGTGGCAGACACTAGTCCCACCTTCAGGCTGGAGAGAGAGTTGTCCAGGATTTCAAATGACTCCCAGGTGCTAAACAGGTGAAGACAACATTTGACACAATGGCCAAAGGCTGTCCCATTATAGCTATCCCTTTGTGGCCCCTACGGGAAGTTATAAACACAAATTAAGCAAATACTATTATTGTTCTTTACCATTAGTTGGTGCTTTGACACCAACCCCTATGAGAAACATCATTTCTGGTGAACTCTGGGCTAGGCAAGATCATGGTTAACAATAGCCCTCAAATATTTTTAATGTTAAACAAGTAGACTGCAATTGATGATTTATCGGTTAAGATGTCCAAAACTTATTTTGTTCTTGTTTCTTTCACATTTTCTCCAAATAAAATGAAATGATAGCAAAAAAATTTAAAAATCCATTTTTCTAACTCTGATCTAAATCCCTACATTTGATATTTAAGACAGTCATGAAGTAGCATAAATCAAAATAAGAGATGAGAGCAATTTAATTTAGCTCAGTTCTTTGTGGACATAATTCTTGAATTTGAAAGCATGGTAGTTAAACTACACAGTTACTCTGCAGACAATTCTGATACAAAATCATTACTAATATTGAGTATGATCCACTGACAGGAGATTTCACTTGAACAACTACCCCCTTCCTCATTCTTCTACAAAAATTTGATTTATAGCCCCTCATATTACCATACTTAACACTAGTTTTAAGTTATTCAGCCTTTAGAAGGCACTAGAAACGAAATATTTTCCTAATAGGTTGGAACAAATTTTGACAGTTTTCTCATTCATTATATAGTGTGATACAACAGCCATACTAATGTACTATAACCACTCAAGTAGTGCTTCAAGTTAAACCAATAAGTGTATAGTTGATGTTTTCAGTAACATGAAAAATGATTCATGGCTCATGGTAATGGATATATATTTCATGAGAAGTCTGTTAGATGCAGATTTCTAACACCACTTCTGATATGGAATTCTGTATTGCATCCTACCATATTAAACCCAAACCAAACATTCTGTTTATTATAAGAAAATTATTTTTTTATCAAACTATTGACCATTCTATGGTAGGCTGTATTATAAATTTATAGCTAAATAAAAATTAATCTATACTAATTAAAATATAATTAACACACGTTAATGCATTATGTAAATGGAATAAATACATTGTGCATAATTTTTCTCTAAAAATCAAACCCATGGCAGTTTCCAAAAGTGTTTTTACTTGATTCTAGTCAAAACCAACTCTAATCTTAGAATCTGCCCTGTAGCATTTATATTTAAAAAAAATGAATTTAAAATAGATACAGCAGACATCATGAAATACGTGTATATGTTCATATGTGTTTGTGAGCGTGTGTGTGTGTGTATGTGTGTGTGCAAGTTTGTTTGTCAAAGAGACTTATATTTGTTTATCTTTAATCTCCTCTAGGATTAAGAGAAAAAAATAGGACCAAAGCTGCATTATAGTATTAACTCTTTACTTTATATTGATTTGATTTATGCAGTTTTAAAATAAGTCGGAGTGTATAGTCAATTAACAAGACTGATAATAGCTTAATATTTACAAATGATACAGCTTAATATTTAACATGCTACTGCAATCATTGTCTCCCTGTCATAACACTTGTCATTATCACTGTCACACTCTGTATTTTATTCTATTTTACTCTATTGATTTTTATTGTATATACTTAAAGCATACATTTTTTGATATGCAAAATGATTACTGCAGTCAAGCAAATAAACATATCCATCATTCCCATAGTTATCCTTTTTATTTGTTTTATGATAAGAGCATCTAAACTCTACTCTCTTAGCAAATTTTCGGTATACAATAAAATATTATTAACTGTAGGCCTCATGCTGTATATTAGATTTCTACTTATTCATCCTACATTACTGCAAGTTTGTAACTTTTGACCCATATCTCACCATTTCTCCTCCTCTTCACCCCTGGTAACCACCATTCTACACTCCGTTTCTATGTATTTTCTATGATTTGGCATTTTCTTAGATTCTGCATCTAAGTGAGATCATGCATCATCTTTCTGTGTCTGGCTTATTTCATTCAGTATAATGTCCTCCGGGTTCATCCATGTTGTCACAAATGATAGTATCTTCTTTTAAAAACTGAATAGTATTTCATTGTATATATAAACCACAATTTTCAAAATCCAGTTATCTGTTGATGGGCACGTAGTTTGTTTCCATATCTTGGCTATTGTAAATAATGCTGTAATAAACATGTGAGTAGTTATCTCTAAGAAGTGCTGATTTAATTTCCTTAAAATTTCCTGGATCATATGGTAGATTTAGTTTTAATTTTTTGAGACATCTTTATGCTGTTTTCCATAATGGCTGTACCAATTTATATTCCCACCAATAGCACAAGGGCTCCCATTTCTCTACATTCTCGCCAACACTTGTCATCTTTTGTCTTTCTGGTAATGGCCATCTTAACAGGTGTGAAGGGATATCTGGTGGTTTGATGTACAATTTCCTGATGATAAGTGATGGTGAGCACCTTTTCATATAACTGTGGGCCATTTGTATGCCTTCTTTGGAAAAATGTCTACTCATGTCCTTAGCCCATTTTGAATTTATTTCTTTATTTTTTGTTGTTTAGTTGTATGAATTCCTTATATATTTTGGATATTTACCCTCTGTCAGATTTATGCATTTTAAAATAAAATGGAGCTCTGATAATGGTGGTCTGAGTTGTGCAAAGGAAGAATGGGGTTGTACTAATAGAGAGACATGGGAGTAAATAAAGACTCAGAGGAAAATGTTACATGAATATTTTTAGCCTTTAATTATAAATTTAAAATCGTTTAAAGATGATATTTCTTAAGTTTTAAAATTACTTTGGTAATACTTAACATTAATAATATAAGTAACTTAAGACATGCTTAAGAAGAGGTCCTTATAAAACTACATAAACTGGGGTAGGGTGATAATCATGTTTCTTATTTTTTATATTTATAAAATATTCTTTTGACATCTTGGAGGTCCCGCTGGTCAGTGAGAAGCTGCCCTTTCCAGGCCTAGCTAATTCCCAGGGACAGTAGACAACTCCCCTGTGAGCATGCCTTTCACATGCAAACCAGCAAATCCAAAGTCCATATTCCAGCCACCTCCTTTGTATAACTCTCACAAACCAAGCCAGTATTTCCCCTGCCCTAACTCACCCTAGGGCCAGGTAATGGACAACTGGAGACCTCCTCTATATCCCAGAGCCCAGTGAAATTATTCCAATTATCCCATCCTAATTTTACTCATATTCTCATTTCTTCCCATGCAACCACAATAAATGCTCCAGGCTCTACTTTGCCCTTGCTCTTTCTGCCTCCTGACTCACCCTGGCTCTTCCTCATGTGGCCCTGCGTGGGCCATGTGTGGCCTGCTCCCTTCTCTTGGAAACTGAGTAACAAAATTTCTTTCAGTGGCATTGACCTCATTGTGTTGTCACTCGGTCACCTCCACAAACTAAATCCCAGTTACAATCAAAACAGGCAGTCGTACCAATGGTAAATTATAGGAGGAATATAATTTATTGCTAAGTTCTCTCCACTTTTAGGAATGATTCCGATAATACAGTTCTTGTGAAAATTGTGTAATTTGTTACTGTGCATCAGCTGATTGGTTTCTGGACTGATGTTCTTTTTTTCACCCGACCAAGCTCTTTATTGCGCCTGTCATTTCTCTGCCACTTACCCTTTAAACTGCGCTTATGCTTCCATTCATTCTATGCATTTTTCTCGTTTATGCTTTATAATTTACTCAAATTCACATAATTATTCAAGTAGTTTGTGACTTCATGAGAATAAAATCAAATTAAAATTTTATTAAGCTTGTTTTGTCTCCAATGAAAAGCCAAAGTCTGTAGGGTATGTTAGTTCTCCAGTAAATCAAAGGTAACTGTATTGCAAGAACATAACAAATTTATTCAATTGGACACCTGTCTACATTATTCTTATTTGAATTATTTTATGACAGGATAGTCTTATAAGACTCATAACTATCATATTCAGGACACCATTTTATGAATCAAAACTTTAAACCTGTAGATATTGTGAACCAAACATTTCTTATCATTACTGTACTGTTACTATCACCATTATAACTCTTCCCCATTGTCTGTGTTTATTAGTGCACTTGAATCTCCTTTTCCCCCTAGCTTGAAAGTCTTAGAATGAGGAGACTTATGATAAAGCCCAATTGGGATTTACAATTCCCATAATCTTGGTCCAAGTATGTACATAGATGCTACAGACATTGAAAGTCAGGGGTTTACTTTGAGCACATCCATCTGAGATGAGAAAATACATATTATTAATACTTAAATATTTTTAATGCCTTATTATAACTTCTTTTCATTTTCATTTCTCAGAATCAGGTAGACTGACCAAAATGAGAAAGCAATTTTTCAGAAAATATCAAAATAAAACAGTTTGCAGATACATGTATGTATTAATATATAAAGCTGTTAACTAAGCTCTTTGACTATTTTTACTTGGTTCATACAGATATTCACTAGAGAAATTCTTGAAATGACTCTGGTTTATTGTAAGCTTGATTGCCTACACATCCCTAGTGAATTCTATCACAGAAATGACAGCTCATACTGAATAAAAGAGGCCACTTTAACTGCGGATTATTTCTGAGAAACCCTTTAACCCAGTTCCCTGTTAAAACGAAAATAGGAGGAAACAGACTTTTACAAATTTTCAAAGCAATGCATTTCTGCTTTGCATAGAGGGATGGAGGGATGGCTGTGACCCACCTTTCCACACATCCTCCCATATTAGGCCTAGAAATTAAGATGTATAAGTACTACTAATAAGTATTTTTCCCTGGATATAAATGCTGCCCCACAGACCACAAAGAGGCCAGGGAGGGTGGCAACCTGATACACAGAGCCAGGCAACCTCCATTCCTATGCCGGTTTTCCTGCAGGAAAACACATCGCTGCACACATCACCGATTCTCATTGGAAGGTTGCATCGTTGGCATTCACAGAGGAGGCCGACAGAAAATTTTCTGAGACATGGGATAGATTTTTTTCTTTTTGAGGGCAAGACAGTAGGTTTTACCCCTTCCTGTAATTATGAGAGTTCTGTGCTTATTTCTAAGCTTCATGGAAAGAGATTTTAAATAGGACTTTATTATCAATAATACTGACAAACTTTCTACTGATAAATCTAATCCTGAATATCTCTCTTGCTTTCTTAGTGGATGCTGTTAGCAAAAAAATTTAAGAATTCTCTTGTTACATGCAAATAGTATAGATTCAGTGTTTTTCCTCATTTTTTTTAAAAATAAGGTATTTATTCCTATATTAGTAACGTAATAAATATAAAACATTACTGAAATGTTTTCCTTTTTCTTTTTTGCACCAAGTGTGTATTTTATACTAACATTACATCTCAATTTAGGCTACCCACATATAAAGTGCTCAATTGCAACATATTGCTAATGGACTGCATAGCTAGTTCTGTGGAGTTACAAAAGGCTATTAGAAGAATTAGTATGGAATTATATACAGAGTTACAGTTTCTTACAGATTTGCTTGCTTCTTAAGAAGACAAATTTCTCACTTAGGCTGTATTATAAAACTGGGAGCTTTTAAAATTTTTCCATATTCATCTTCTTCAGTACTTAATACCACCTAAACCAGTTAAATCTAGGATGGATTCAATCATGTATAAAAATCACTATAGGTAAATTGCCACCTAACAAATGCTTTCCATTGTCAATCTGCATCTTGGTAGCTTGGACACAGTCTTTGTTATTTTACACTAAGGTGCTATCTAATTAGATCAGTGTCATTAATTAAACATTCCATTCCTGATCTTTCCAACTATAGTTATTCAGCTAACTCAAACACAGGATTTAGTCTCAGTAAGCCAAAATTTTTTTTTCTCTGCAATACTGGAGGGTAACTACCTGCCATTCTTGAGAGGCAAGTCTTGTTAGAAATGATTATTGGGTGTTCCCTCTTCAGACCCACGGCACATCAATTCCCATCAAAGCAGCCTGAGCAAAGTCATTTTTACCAGCAGCAGATTTAGGCTGATCTGGTGCACAGGCTAAATTGGCAGCTGCTTGACCGTATGATACAGTGGGATCCACAAAGCCCTCTCTGACTTCCAACCAGTTCTCTTGGTTTTTGTAAACAATGCCGAATATTCACTGCTTTGGCATTCTCATGTGGATCCAGACTTTACTGAAAAGACAAATGTGAGATAACATATTCACCTGACTGGTATTTAGCATAGTTCACATATTGAGTGATGAAGAACTATTAACTTTAGATTGAGCAAGGAAATTAAAGAGAATTCATGCTCTCCTGAGATGCTGCGAATTAAGGACAGTGACAGACAAGGAGACTTGGGAGGGCACTGGTGACTCAGGATAGGTGTGGGGACACAAAAGGGGGGTAACCAACAAATAAAAAAAGAAAGAGAGAGAGAGAGAAAGAAATACATGAACAAATAATACTATTTCATAATTTGTCTTGAGCTACATTTTTCTAACAGATCTGAAGTTGGAGATGTTTTAAAAATAATTTGTTTATTCATCTATTCTACCTTATAAACTGGTAAGCTCGATTCTCATATAACTAAAAGGGAATTTATTAAGGAATTGAATAAGGTGGCCTTTTGTTTAATATAGAAAAAGCAAAATAATTAAGTCACTTAAACCCGGTGTTATTTTGCTAAAGGAGTAGCCAAATAATTTGCTATATAGAAAATTGAACATTTCTTTTTTCTGAGACTTTCATAGAAAATGCTCTATTTTTTTTTTTTTTTTTTTTTGTATTCTTTTTGCAGTGAGATATTGAATGCCCACTTTTGGAAAATGTTCAGAGAATCCTCTCTTAAGGTATAATTTTAATGTGTCAGAAAGTGTAATTTGTTCCAGAGAACTAGGCGATAGGGTCCATTGTGGGATTTTAAACACATTCTTAATGGTTTCTGAATCCTCTTGTGAACTACATTAGTATTTATTTAATCAAATGGAGCCATTACTCACAAAAGGAAATGCACAAGCTCATCTCTGCAGAGAAGAGGAAAGAGCTTCTAGGGTAAAGAACAGAACAGAGCTGGTATTTATGGGTACAGATTAAAAAAAAAAATCCTGAATGAGTTTAACTTCCTCTTTCATGCCTAAATGCAGAAAATTGAATCCATAGCAGAATTAGTTACCCAAATTTCTTTTCACACTGTGACTTTCCAGTGAACTTTCCTCTTCAGAAACTCCACAGCTGTTCAAGCAAATGAATTCTGCACTGAGCGGTTTTTGAGGAAAGTGCAGATTGCATCCCAAGTTGCTGAGAATTCCATTGTTTTTCCCTTGCATAAGAGGCATTAACCTGGAGCGATGATATGTGGGCTATGAGGGTATGCCCACGAGCTTGAAAATGCTGCTCAGAGCAGAGAATATTTATGGAGTAAAGGCATGATAAGAATTAATTTTGCTTCTAGAAGGGAGTTATTATATGTATGGAGGTGGCCGAACAACAGAACAACAGAAAGTAAAATCTGCACCAAATAAAATGACACAGTAGTTAAAAGAATAGGCTCTGAAATCTGATGCATCAAATTCCAACTTGGCCACTTGCAGCCTGGGCAGGAGCAACCATTATTGTTCTAAGGCTGTTTTTGTTTGTTTGTTTGTTTTTCTTTGCATTAATGTGTGCAATTGTCACAATAGCTCTTGAAACAGCTGTTATTATTCTCCATTTGAATGGCAAGGAAACTGAGGCATAGAGAATATAACTGCTCCCACAGCTAGGAAAGGGTGGACCCGGTTTAAACGCCCTGACTGCAGAGCCTAGGCTCTTACCAAACATGTGGCTTAAGCAAAGGAGATTGCTGACTCTTTTTTTCAGTTACTTCTCTTTTCTGTTTTCTCATCCGTAAAATGGAAATAAATATAGGAGCAACTTCATGAAGTTAAATGAGATCATAAATGTGGAAAATTGAGCACAATGCCTGACACTCAGGAAATACTCAGTAAATATAAGATTTATCAAACATTTGCCTTTCTTCAATCTCTAGAGAACAATACATCTCTAAATGGTAATTAGGCAAGACAGTTAAATCTGTTTATTGGTCCAGACTTTCAGACATCTCACCTTTAACATAGTTGATGAGTGTCTCTAGCAAGTGTCATCTGATATTGCAACTGTTAACTGTTATCATTCCATCTGTGATGGTGAAACTGTTAACATGCTACATGAAACAATTAACAATGTGGCAAAAAGTAAATCCACCCTCACAAGAGTGTACTAAAGCTCATTAACAGGTGGATTGATTGCCTGGACTTAGTATCTGTTTCATCTGAATCTTACTGAAGGGTAGATATTCAAAGCAACCTAGATCTTGTACTAGGTGGCAATCTTAAAATATGCTAACCTAAGTCAGCACTCTGACCACATGAATTCTAGTCAGAGGGCTGACAGGACTCCACAGGCAGTTATGTGCACCTGTTATTTTGCCTTTAACAGACAAGTGATATGGCATAGGGAAAAGAAGTTGCCCCCCAAAATATACTGTGAGATGTCATTATTGGCATAACTCCCAAGAAACATTTAGTAAAAGATACTGGGTTTTACGTAGGGTTTTCCTATTATTATATAAATTATTTGAAAGAAATGTGTATATGTGTGTGTATGTGTGTATACACACACACTACATATTATTTTAAAATATATATATAATATATATATTTTAAAGGTACACAAAGAACATACGTAGACAATGAGAAATGGCTTTATTAGGTAAGCCATTCCAAAACTTTGATCATCACAGATTTAAATGGTGATGTATTTACAATACCCCATTCGGGCCTTTAGGGATTTAGGGTGATTAGAGGCTAAGAAACACACCCTGGAGCCTGATGGCTTGGGCTCCAGCCTTGGATCTGCCACTTATTTGCTATGGATCTCAAATAAATTACTTAACTTCTCTTTGTCTCAATGTCCTCAACTATAAATGACAATAATAATAGTATCTGTTCTCAAGTCGTTATAGGATTCAAGAATGAATATGTGAAAAAGGCATTCCAAAAACGCTTAGAACAATGCCTTGCTCATTGTAGGGTTTTTAGAAAATAAAACAAACTTGTTAAACAGTTTTTATTTTATTAAAAAAAAGTTATTAGTGGGTAGTAAACTCTCTACAGGTATATTAATACACTGAGGAAATATGTTAACTGTTTAAGGTCACCAGTGTACTATTTACTTTTCAAATGTTATTTCTGTAATTTTCTAAATAACTTCATCAAAGTCCCTCATATACTACCAAGAAAAATTTGCTAAGTGGAACTTAAAGAACAGAGTAAAACAGTAATCAAATTTATAGAGATAGAAAAATGGATGAAATAGTTTATTATTCTTCCTTGATAAATCAAAGAAGGATGTAAATGTTCATATGAAGACGTTTAATAAGATAAATATAAAGTGGTTCATGTAAAATGTGATTATTATTAAGCATGCAATCATAAATCAAGGTACAATAATATAGTCATCAGTCTTGAAAAAACAATTTCATATAACTTTGAAGGGAAAGATAAATACAATTTAGGTTAGTAACAATGTCATTACTAAAGAAAAGTCAATGGTAAATTAAGCTAAGAAAACATCATTATTCTCTTATACAGTTGATTTTGTTCTCAAACACTGCATTTAGCAAATACAATAATTTGGAAAGAAAGAATATTGTAACAGATACGAAATCTGATGACAAACATACAACAATTTTCTAATTAATTCTCCTGCCTGAACCTTACGTGTGATGAGTGAGAAAGTGCTTATTTTCACTCTAAAGATCACATGCTAAAATGATAACTAGAACAGAAACCAATTATTCTCACACATTAACCAGGCTAAAACAGGAAATAGTGTTGTTAAAACTCATCAGTCACAATATACTATAAACCCAATTTTGCAACGAATGATTCCTCTATAACTGGCTTGCAGATATCCAGTAGCCACAATTCTTTGACCACATGAGCATGTCCCATTAGTATTATTTTTGAAAGTACATTTTATGACATACCTGGCTTTGGGAAAATCTTGGAATTTGTTTAACTAAAGGATCTACAAAGGAGAACATATTAATTTATTATGACAAATATAATTTCTGTACCTTTAAATAAAATTTGATAGAAAATTTTCATCACACTCCCTCAATACTCCCTCTGCACTGACCCTTTGTTGTGAATGTAGAACTTTTTCACGCATTAAATTTGCAAGACAGAATGCCAACAGTCAATAATTTCACTGTAGGCAATAAATGGAAAATTCGCATAAGTAGATGTGTCATGGAGAATCATTTTATTTGATTTTATTTTTATTTCAAAATATTATGGGGGTACAAATGTTTTTGGTCACATAGATTGTTTTTGTAGTGCTTGAGTCACAGCTATTAATGTGCCCATCACTCAAATATTAATAGTGTTCACTGCACTCATTAGGTGAGCTTTTGCCGATCCCTCATCCTCCCCCTGCTTGGTTTCCACTGAGTTTTACTTCTCTCTGTGTACATGTGTGCTCAATGATTAGTTCCAATTTAATAGTGAGTACATGTTGTGTTTGTTTTTCCATTCTTTAGATACTTCACTTAGGATATATTGAATTGTATTTGCAAAATTTTAGGAGAAAAAGTAAAATAAGTTTTTCCTGCAGGATTACTCAGAGTTTTTATGGTGGAACCCTATTGTGTTTTAGCTTTCTTTTCATAACAGTGGATACTTTTATTTAGAAACCTATTCTACATTTTCAGTTCATGAGTTTCAAATAGGGTTATTCCTCCTTATCGACAGGAATGGAGCACAGGATGTGGGTGTCAATTTATCAGTTGCCAACAAAATTGATTCATGCTCAGAATAAGCCAGACCTAGAGAATTTTATTGAGTGGTTGGGAAAAGGCAATCTCATTTTAATCTCCCTCTTCTCTTCAATCTACCATCACTCCTGTACAGGGCTTACCATTTACATTTTAACAAGTAAAATTCTATTTAGAGTGCTTTTCCATCAAGTTTGTGTTTACTATTGTATTATTTTATTGAAGTAAAGAATTCTTGAACAATATTGCATCTAGGGGTACTACAATGAATAAAAAATAATTTATGGCTCTAAATTTCTCATGAAACACATCACACACTGTGTGCAACACATAAATATTGTTGATGGATTGTCAAGTAGAAAAGTCAAAGAAAAAATGAAAAGAACACAAATTTACACCCCACCATGAAATTCAAAAGATTTTCCCCATTATACATAAATCACAGCATACAAAGGAATAAAGTTTTCTGAATCTACTACAGTGTAGCAGTTGTCAGCAGTGTGCTATTTAGGAGCCAAAAAAGATAAGTAGGAGTTAGATTGAATTCTGCATTTTTCCAAATAATAAATTATGTAGCTACTAATCGAAGAAATATTTATATGTAAAATTGAAATGTAATCAAAAATATTTCCTATGCAGGAAATATAAAGAACTTTGAAAGAATTTTTAGGTAGTCATTATGTTAATAATCATTGTCAATATTTAGTGAAAGGATAATAAGTACATGTAACTAATTTTATCCAAATGAATGATTTGCCTTTGTAAGTTTCCGGCAGCTAGTCTTGTGTCATTGTTATTTATCAGAGTTTCCTAGCCATTTATTAAGTAGGATTAACAAGACTTCTTTACATATCTACTTCATTAGGTTGTTGTGAAAGTTAAATGAATTGATGTATTTAAAGCACTTAGAAAAGAGGTGAAGATATGGTAAGTTCTCAGAATGTTAACAACAACATAACATTGTCTCCTCATCGTCATTGTCATCATCGGCTCCTCACGTAAGTTCTTTGTATAAACAAAAGCACCCTGTTAGGCTGTCTCTTTATCATCCAGGATACTCTGGAGGTGGTTATGGTAATTATGGCTACTATCTAGCCAGTGGTATGCTGTTAAATGTTTAATCACTGGCACCTCTGGAGGGAAGAATACTCAATTTGTAGTGTTTGCTGATTTCCATGGTGTAATCTCATACTATTAATGAAATGTGGTTTAAAGTAGAGTTAAGAAGAAATGAGCACAATTGGCTCTTACAAAACAGTAGAGCAGACTCCAGCACATCATCACATCTAGCCCTCTCATTTTTGTCACAGAAATGTGTTTTTATCAATCAAGAAGAATATATTTGATGACTGCAAGATTTGGTGACAGAGAGGAGAGTTATGGAAATCGGTTTATCTTAGAGTCTGTAATTAGACCCCCAGAGTAGAATTCTCACTGCAGCTAACCTTATTCACATTAAGCACCAATAGCATGGATTCAAGAAAATAATAGGTAAGCAAATTGTGAAGGTGAATAACACAATTTAATATAAACCCTCAGAATATTCAACATGCATTTGTAAAAATAGGTTATTTGCAAGGCAATGTTCTGGACTTTTTGGAGAATACCTATAAAAACAGGATATTGCCACTGCCCTTATTTAACTTACATTCTAATTGAAATGATAAAGGATAAATATGGAATAGATTAAAAATATTAAAGGGAAAATTCATAATGTAGTTAAGAAAATGTTCAAGAGAAAACTCAGTCTTCATTAAATTTTTAAGTTATTTTAGGACACTTTAAAAATTATTTAAATATAGGAACCTAAAAAGGAACTTTTTTTAAAGACATAAGAAAAACAATTAACAAAAATTACAAATAGGGAAAACACCATTCTTCTTCTAATGAACACTTTCTTTTTCTTTAAGAAGTAAGTAAGTTCTTTCTTAAGTAAAAAGTTAAGTAAGAAGCTATGTTTTAGGCATTATAACTTTATGTCTCATACCAAATGCTCATATTCACTTTAGGACTTTGGCCTATGTGGAATCCTAAACAGTTAATTTACTAACCTTAAGATTGAGTCAGGGTGATGCAACAAGAAAATATATAGATGGCAAAGAAAGTATAAGTTCTGCAATGACAGCTATGAGATATATTTCCAGATTACTTATATTCACCAAAGTACTATGAGTAAGAGCAAAAGATTTGTACAACTTAAATATCTACCAACAAGGAAGTTGTTAAAAAATTAAGACAAATAATGAAATATACTGAAGCACTTGTGTGTTAATATGAAAAATCTCCAAAATATATTATTAAGTGGGGGGTAAAAGAATGGGCATAATATGCTATGATTTGTTTCAAAAAGAGGAAAGATAATATATATTTTTTGCCTTGAATGTATATAAATTCATTTCTGAAAGAATAAAATATGACTAGTAATAGTAGTTACCTGTTGTGGTAAGGAATTGAAACTGGGAGAATGTGAAAGAAGATTGAGAGAGAAACTTCAACTCTGTATTTTTTTTATGCTTAAGTTCACATTTTGTGAATAAATCACCTCTCTTATGTAGATTTCCTCCTCACTCCCAATAGGGCTCTGACATTTTGCCCCAGGCTGTACCTTTCTCCCTAAAATCCTCCACAAAATTAGTGACAGGGAAACACAAGTTCCTTTTTACATTTACTGCAGCTGATAGCAGTCACCCTCTTGATTTTTCATAGATGTAGCTGACTTCCAAAACCAAATGACAAATTCTGACACTGTCTGGAGAGATGAACCCTATACGCAACTGCCTTCCAGACCTATCCTAGCACATATTTCCTTGATACCTCAAATTAAGCCTGCTTCACACTGCTGTCTTCACAGTCATTCTTTCATTGTATAACTCCACTGCCATCTTGTTAATAAGCTAGATTCATATTATTGAAGCACAATGAAGATTGTAAATCCAAAATATTTTGAAATAGTTCACAACCTGCAGAATTATATCCAGTCCTTAACAATGAGATCCTAACCTACTTTTCTAATTGTATTCAATTTGATAACACCATCAGTTTGTCATGTGCTTCATTCATTAATCTCACCAAAATATACTTAGAGAACACTGGGAATTTTCACAGAATTGTGCTCTGGCACATTTCATTTTATTTTCCTTGAAAACTTAACTTTCATCTTCTCTTTCTTTCAAACACCATACATCCTTTAATGACTACTTCAATCCCTATCTCCTGAGCATAGCATTTGACTCATCCCAATTCCTTACTACAAATAAATAGGTAGTCCAGTGCTCCTTATCTGTATAAGTTTGTTTGTTTAGATGCCCTTTCTGGAATTTAATCATTCTTTGCTCTATTTGTATAGAACTAATTATGTACATAAATTTAATATCTTCTTCTGAATTGTAAGTTGCTTAAAATGTTGTCTTGTTTCTGTAGTCTCTTGTGACATAGTTTAGTGCCTGGCACATTTTAATACCAAATCCATATTTGTGGAATAAATGGAGACTAGCTTTTCACATTCTGTTTATCCCATATTTTAAATGGATCATCATTAGTTTTACTGGGTGATAATTTCATTGTAGCAGATATCATATGTTTAGTTTAACACTAAATATCAGTGGTTAGAACATTGCCCAGAAAATAGTAGCTACGCTTAATACATAATAGCTGAGTAAATGGAACTAATGATAAGAATATTTTAATAATTAAGTGGTAATAGTGCAAATATACTCTTGTTTGATTTGTTTAGTGGAATGTAAGAAGTAGAAATGTCCTAAAACAAGAAAAAGATAACATTAAAAATATTCACTAAATGTATGGTCTAGATAAAGAAATAATTATCATTTACAATATATATTACTCATATGCAAAAAGATAAAATTATATGGGAAGAGTATATTTCTAACAAATAGTAACTTACTTTGAGAAACTTATTTAAAATAACAGAGTAGGGAAAATAAAATATGTCAGAACAGGAAGAAGTCACAACTAAGTCAATAAATTTAAAAATAACAGAAATCTCTGGAAGCCAGTGCAAAGAATTGTTCCCATTGAGAGCATTCCCCTCACTCCATTGATGGAGTGTCACTTATGTACATCTGTGGGCAGAATAAGAACTCATTAAAAGGCTTTTTACAAAATGTATATAGCAATATTGTCACTGTTAAAGATTTCTCCTCCACTTTCCACTTTTTATACTCCCTTTCACTATGCAAAATCATAACAGTGGTACTGGGAAAAAGTACCTAAGAAGTCTTGAGGTCAAAAGCAATGGAAAAAGTTTAGATCAAACAACAGGAATTTCTCAGACCCAAAGTCATTATGGTAAAGAATTGCATTCTGCTGTACATCCTCTGTGGTCTAGTAGGTAAAAGTACTTTCTAAACAATTTCCAAGGATAAACTTAGAATATATAAACCATAGAATTGAGTGTATATGAAAGAAAATCTGATTTTAGATTTTTAAAGAAATATTAAATTGATTTATATTACTATTTTCATGACTCCCAAATGATTGTAAAAAGGGTGATGTTTTAAATCCAAGCACATGACAAAGTAGTTGGCCTTTACCATTTGAAAATACGCTTAGGCCAAGACATCCTGATTTGCTACTGTGGAAACTTTTTTCCTATGATCTGTAAGCTATCTCAGGTTAGTGTTTAGGGCTACAGACTTTAGTAAATTATAATGACGTGTCTGCTCAGATTAAAACAAATTCAAGTTAATTGTTCTCAAAAATTTTAACTAAGGGTCTTAAGGTAATTGATATTCATATATTTAGGTAAGCATGTGGTCCATAAGCCTGATTTTAATACGTTTCATATCTGAATTATTTTATGACATTTCTAAATACAAAAAAACCCAAAAATCAGCTCTTCCTCGCCCTCTCTCGCCGGTCGGGGTTACATGGTGGCGACTGCGCAAAGTGAGAGCCTCGGAGACCTGAGCGGACGGTGGGGACTGTCCACGAGCCCCGCACTCCCTCGATGAGTCGGAGAAGTCCCGCTGTAGCAGAGTAAGATGGACTGGAGCTTTGATTGTGATTGTGGTGAGCTGGAGACACCTGATCACTAACGAAAGACACCTTCTGTTAACCAACACCCGCCAGGGCTTCCTGTTGAAATATACAGCAACAAAGGAAGAAAAGAAGCAAAACGGAAATAGTGCTTACCAGCACCTCAGAACGATGCTGCTCAGGACCAGTCCAACACTGAATGTATCTGCACTGTGAGGAGAATGTTCATAGAAGTCTGTTGTGTGCATATTTATTCACATTTTTGTTAAATGTTAAATCGTTTAGCACAGTAAATCTGAGTGCATAGTATGTCATTTCATTCCGTTTGAGTTTCTTGAGTGTTTTCTTTAAATGTCTGCAGAGTTGCTGCCCCTTT
>CAUYSK010112043.1:0-26379 GCA_963575035.1 Avahi laniger
TCTTCTTTTATGAACATTTAAAAATATAGAAGCCATTCTTAGCTCACAGCTATACCAAAACAGACTGCTGGCCCGATATGGCTGACCCCCAGTGTCGCTTGAGGGTTTAATTTTTTTATGGTTAGTTTTGGAGAATTCTCAGCTACTCTCTATTTATAATTTCACCTCTGTTTTCTCTCTTCTCTGTTCTAGATTCTAAGGACACTTAGGTTAACCCTTTGTACTCTATCTTCCATGTCTCTCTCACACTCTTTTTTATATTTTTTAACCTTTTGTCTTTCCATGGTTCATTCTGGATATTTTTTTCTGACTCATCTCCCAGTTTCCAGATTCACTCTTGAGCTTTGCTGAACTACTTTTAAACTCTTCCAGTGCATTCTTAATTTTGGTGGCTGTATTTTACAGAGTTAAAATTGTCATTTGGCTTATTTTATAGTTTCAAATTTTCTGCTGAAATTCTTGATCTTGCCTTTTGTCTTGTCAAATACATTAAGGATAATTATTTTAATGTTTACATTTGATAACTGAATAATCTGGAGTCTCTGTGGGTCTCATCCTATTGTATGATACTGTTTTTCTTAGTTTTCTTACAGATTATTCTACCTGTTTATGTGCTGGTTATTCTTTTTTGTTTTTGAGACAGTGTTTTGCTCTGGCTGGAGTGCAGTGGTGTGAGCTTAGCTCACTGCAACCTCAAACTCCTGGGCTCAAGTGATCCTCCTGGCTCAGCAAGTAGCTAGGACCACCAGCACGTACCATCACACCTTCCTAATTTTTTTTTTTTTGTAGAGACAGGGTCTTGCTGTGTTACCCAGGCTTGTCTCAAACTCCTGGCCTCAAGCAATTCTCCTTCTTCAGCCTCCCAAAGCGCTAGGATTATAGGAGTGAGCCACCACGCCTGGCCCATGTGCTGGTTATTCTTGATTGTGTACTAGACATTCTACGTGAAAAATTATAAAAATATTTTGGGGCCTCGAATGATATTTTTCTTCAGATATATTTAAATTTGCTTCATATGTGTAGCTAAGAGCGCTAGCAACCAGGCTCACCTGAATGCAGTTCCAAGGATTGAGATGATTTCAAGCTGTGTTTCAAGACTTTTTCTGGTTCTGTTTACTATGGAGAATAGCCATTGTGGTGCCAACTAAAAGCAGGACCCTTTCTTTAATAGTCTCCAGACCATTTACTTTTGTCTCCCTAAATCCAAGAGCTGTGAAAAGCAATGATCAGATCTTCATCCTCTTAGTTGCCTGCATGGAATCGGCAAATACTCCAGGAGAAAAGCTCCTCCAAATGCTGGACTTACTCTGTAGGTTTCCATCATCTCCTGGATTGGGAGCCATTATCCTTCACTGCCCTGGTAGCTCATTGATGCATTCAAGCTGATTTTATAAAATAGTCTGTCCAGGGCTTATCGTTGTTCTCAATGGGAGAGTTCATCTGAATTTATTAATCTATTATTACCAGAAGACTCTGATTATTTCTTCGGGAAAAATCATTAGCACTGTAATTATTGGGGCAGTGACGATGCACATTTTAAAGGCTTATGATACATACTATCTGCTTGCCTATCAATAAGATTGCAGAAGTTTACAAAAGTTCATGCTAGCTTTCTTCTGCCTCACCACCACCAGATATGAATTTTTAAAATTGCCAATTATATCGGTCAAAATCTCATTGAGTTTTTATTAGGGCTGTTATTTAGACTGTCTGGATTTGAATCCTCTTATTAGCCATATGACCTTAAGCAATTATGTTTAACCTCTCTGTGCTCAGTGGCTCATCTGAAATATTGGGATAATGACTATATCCATCTAATGGGATTGAGGAGAGGATGAAATGAGTTAATCCAGGTGAAATGTGTAGAGCAGTGCCCAGTATATCAAAATCTCTCAGTAAATGTTAGCTTTATTGTTATTATATTATTAATATTTTTCTCTTCTTGACTAGTTGTCAGAGTATAATGTTATTGAGGTCTTTGCCCATGAAGTTCTTCCTAATTCCTGTATTTATCTCTCAAAATCTTAATCATCCTTTATGGCTTAAGCTCAGGTGTTCCTTTACTTGTGACACCTTGTCTGATTTCTCTGAATCAGGTGTAATACATTTTTCTCGTCAACCCCCGTAGAGTATTATTCACAGTTGGATTATGCATACATTCTGTTTTGTACTACAGATCTACAACAGTCCATTATACACAATTCCAAAATCCAACATTTATAAATAGGGTTTTATAACTCATTTTGTGGCAAAATCTGTACTGACACGAATGTACTTGGAGAGACCAGAACTGATGTTTACTGCTTATGGTCTTCATGTGTCCCACTTAGTCTGAATATTCGTACATTTCTCTGCAGAAATATTAATGTGCTCGAGGGTGGGGTGCTGCCCAACTCTGCTTATGGTCATATATGGTATATGGACCCTATTACCTCTCTGATTTCTGAAACTCATCTCGTCCTAAGGGATTTGGGTAAGGTATTTTGGACATATTTAGATAGTTGTGTGTACAGTAAGTTTAGGAAGCTTTTTTTTTTTGCGACAGAGTCTCACTTTGTTGCCCTGGCTAGAGTGAGTGCCGTGGCGTCAGCCTAGCTCACAGCAACCTCAGACTCCTGGGCTCAGGCGATCCTCCTGCCTCAGCCTCCCACGTAGCTGGGACTACAGGCATGCGCCAACATGCCTGGCTAATTTTTTCTATGTATTTTTAGCTGTCCAATTAATTTGTTTCTATTTTTGGTAGAGACGACATCTCGCTCTTGCTCAGGCAGGTCTTGAACTCCTGAGCTCAAACAATATGCCTGTCTCGGCCTCCTAGAGTGCTAGGATTACAGGCGTGAGCCACCACGAGGAAACATGTTTTAATTCTCATAGAATCATAAATATATATTTGCTTATATATATAGAACATATATATTTAATGGAAAAATTTCAAAGAGAATGAGGAGCAAAAGGAAGAATAACAGTGTTTATCAGTTAGGGATTTAATTTGGTGAACAGTAACAAAAATACCAACAATAGTGGTCTGGAAATAGGAGTTTAGTTTTTCTCACATCATTTAAAAACCATTGGTAGACACTTGCTGATGTTGATCTAGTGGCTTGAGTTTATCTGGGCCGAGATTTCTGTGATTCTCTTGCTCTTTCCATGGGGTCACAGGGTGGCTGCTCCAGTTCTAGTTAACAAGTCAATGTTTCCAGTAGAAAAAAGGAGGAATGGTAAAAGGCAAAGAGCATATGCTTCCTGAACCTGTTCCTCTTTTAAAGATCTTTTGGAAGCCTATTTAATGATTTCTATTTGTATCTCGTTGGTCAGAATTGCGCTATGTCATCTACCCCTCTCTGTAAGGGAATGAAGGAAATGTAGTTTTTACCTTGGCAAATTGTGTCCCTACAAAGTAGAGAGTCCTTAGTAAGAAAGAAATGGATATTGGGTAGACAATTAACAGTCTTGGGTAGTATTTTTTGAGAACTTAACAAGTGTTTAATGAGTGCTAAATATTTTCTATGCCTAATCTCTTGAACTCCTCACAAGACTCCTATCAATCTGGCATATCATCATCCCATTTTACATAGGAGGAAAGTGAGGCTCAGAGAGGTTGGCTATCTGCTGAAGATTATACTAGTAGTAGTGTTGGAGTAGAATTTGAATACAGGCTTGTTGATTCTAGAACATACTTCAACCAGTGTGCTACACATCTACTGGGGTATAACACTGAAAGGTTAGGTAGAAGACAGGTCATAAAGAGCTTTGACTGTAAAAAATAAAAAAAGTTTAGACTAACCCCTGGCCTACATCATTATTTTCTCAGTGATTTTGATTACATTTCTGTGCTAATCGGATCCGACTTCATACTATGGGTTCTCCCTTTTGTTGAACCTGGTACTTTTCTCTAGCTGGAACTTGGAAAGGGGCCTATCCATAAAGATCTGCAGAGATAGTACCTTCTGTTTGAAGACTCTCTTAGGTTGACCTGGTCACTATTTTCTGCAGTCCTGCAATAATCTCTGCACACACAAACCAAAGTTTCTTTATGGTATAATCATATAATCTACTTTCATGGTTAATTATGGCCAAACCAATTTGACTGGAGTGAAGGGATTGTGTCTTGTTCCTTTGTAATTTGTAACACTTGGCACAGTTTCTGGCACACAGTAGGCATTCAAATATTGACAGAATGAGGAAAACATTGCATGGGTGAATCAAGATCACACAATTCAGGATAATAAGAAAAAAACAGTCTGTGGAAAGTATGTTTTTATTTTAATTATAATGCTAAACAATTGGTGGTATCATCATTTGAGTGTGACCAATACCAGCTGTTCATGAATGGAGGTCTGGTATGTTTACAGGAGAATGTCAGCAATTTTATGTTTTGAGTTAATTAAAATATGCTTTTAATTATTTTATTGCCTTTTAAAGTTTAGAAGAGACTTTCTTTACTAACACTAAATTAATATTTATAAAGTGCTCTATACTGTCTATTTTTATACCTATTTTCTTCTTTGAATCTCAAAAAACCTCTATAAATACAGGTTTTGTGTTTGTTGCCTTCTGACTATTAATGAAGTCTGAGACACAGAGAGGTTGTTGACTTTTTCGGAAGCACACAGCTAGTGAGTGACAGAACAAATCTTGTCTTCTCACCTGAGGTTCCAGAATTACTTAATGTTTAGATGGTGACTTGTTTAGCTTTGAGTTCTCTGTAGACTGGAGGTACAATTTAGCTTAGATACTTCTGATTTCTTTGGAATTATCCAGCCCATACCAACAACAGCATGCCACGGCCACAATATATAGAAAAGGGAGTAAAAAGATTATGGAAACTATACTAAAAGGTTTTGAGTATCAAACCTTCTCAGAGGAATTAACGTTAAGCATATTCCTCCAAGCATAGGACAGGTCTGTTGATAGCACATAAGGTTTGGATGACTGAAGTGTATCTCAGGGTGTTGGTTAGGAAAGAAGAGACCATTGACAGTCTGTGGCAGGGGCTTTTGTAAGAAGTAAAGACTTTAATCCTTCCTTTAAGAAGTAGTAGTTTCTCTCTGTGCATCTATACTGTTAGTATATTAAAAGTTTTTTGAAGGCAAGATGGTAATCAGTGCTTATTAATTGACTATATGAATGTCACTGTATATATATTAGAAATTAGAGTGTATGAGAATCATTTCTTTTAGGTAGAATGAGAAACTCCTTAGTAGAGCAATATGAGATGATTGAGAAAGGTCCCTTAGAAATATTGTCTCCCCCACTAGGCTACTTAAAATTCCATGACATGTTATCTTTTATATGTTTACATATTAATCAAAGTAACTTAAATCAAAATAGTTCATGCATTTCATTATAATCATGACGGTAGTAGTAGGGAACTGAGGCAAGCAGAAAGTGCAGGGTAAGCTTCAGGGAGAGAGAGAAGAGTATATGTCCCACCAGCAGACCATGGCCATGTGTTACGGGAGCCTAGACAGAGCAGGGCTTCTAAAGCATGACTTGCCTCAGAGACATGAATGGAGGTGCTGAAGACAAACTGTCCTCTTTCTACTGGTCCAAAGATGAACCTATAAATGGAGTGCAAATAACGAGTGTAGATTTAGGTGTGTTGTAAACAAATCAGTAAATCCACTTGAGGCTATTTAGAAAAGATAGGAGAATTCTCATTAAGGGAAATCATAAAGAAAAAATAGAAAATAAAGAGTACTACTCAATAGAAGAGACTTCTTTTTTAAGTTACGTGTTTATATAACCAGATTTCTTTGAAACAGATGCATGAAAATGAAAAGATTCCAATTGAATAAAAAAAGCAACAAATAGCATGGCAATGCTTAGAGGAAAGAATGGGACCTTGTAAATAGTGTCATTTTAGATGTTTTATAGAACCCCTTATTTATGTCTCAATCCAATAGAAGTGTTTTTTAAAAAAGCAACCACTAGAACAGATGAGATAATAAATATGAGTGTGTTTTGTGTCTCTGGGAAAAGGTAGGACAGAAACATGCTGCCTCACCTCTGTATTTCTTCAGCAGTTGTTGATTAAATAACCCTGTTTGACTCTGTCTCTTATTACATATGTGCCCTTGGGCCATTAGTTATCCTTTCTGAACCTCAGTTTTCTCACCTTTAATGAGGGCAGTGTCTACCTGCAAGGTATTGGAGATAAAATCAGGTAACATATGTAGACTCGTGCAGTGCCTGGCACGCGTTTAGCATTTAGGAACTAGTACTGCTATTGTTGTTAGCCCAGGAAATGACCCAAAAGAGCAATGACTAACTTCACAAAGACACTTGGTCCCGAGGATTTGATATTGGGAAGCTCCCCTTTATTGCTGAAGATACAGGATCAAACCTCCCGATGATCGTCCATTGCTGGAGCCTTGGCTAAGAGAGGCCCCAATCTCAGGAGAGATTTTACATTAGAGCCAACTCTAAAGGCCAAGCCAGAATGACAGTGCTGAGGGCTGATTCTGTTTTCTGGTTTTTCTTTTTTTTTAATTTTTAAAGGTTTTTTTTGTGTTAATCATTGAAATTTATGGGGTACAATGTGATGTTTCGATATATACATCGTGGAATGATTAAATCAAGCTAGTTACTTTTACCTTGCCTATTTGTCATTTTTAATGGTGAGAACATAAAATCACTTTTAGCAATTTTGAGATACATAACACAGTATTATTAACTATGGTCACCATGCTATGCAATAGATCACTAAAACTTATTCCTCCTGTCTAACTGAAACTTTGTACCCTTTGACCAACATCTCTTCAACTCCACCTGTGCACCCCCACCCCAGCCCCTGGTAACCACTGTTCTACTCTCTACTTCTGCAGTCCCCAGCCCCCAGGCTATGGACTGGTACCGGTCTGTGGCCTGTTAGGAACCAGGCTGCATGGCAGGAGGTGAGCGGCAGGTGAGGGCGTGAAGCTTCATTTGGATTTACAGCCGCTCCTCATCACTCGCATCACCGCATAAGCTCCGCCTCCTGTCTGATCAGTGGGACATTAGATTCTCCTAGCAGCGTGAACCCTACTGTAAACTGCACATGCGAGGAATCTAGGGTGCGCGCTCCTTATATGCATCTAATGCCTGATGATCTGAGGTGGTGATGCTAGTGCTGGGGAGCGGTTGCAAATGCAGATTATCATTAGCAGAGAGACTTGACTGGACGATAAATGTAATGCGCTTGAATCATCCTGAAACCATCCTCCACCCCACTCCCTGGGTCTGTGGAAAAATTGTCTTCCATGAAGATAATTTGTCTCTGGTGCCAAAAATGTTGGGGACTGCTGCTCTACTTCTGTAAGTTTGAATTTAGATTCCACATATAAGTGAGATCATGCAGTATTTGTCTTTCTGTGCTGGGCTTATTTCACTTAACATTGTGTCTTCCAGGTTTTTCCATGTCTTTGCAAATGACAGGATTTCCTTCTTTTTTTCTAAAGGCTGTGTAGTTTTCCCTTGTGTATGTTTACCACATTTTCTTTATCCATTTGTCTGTTAATGAACACTTAGGTTGATTCCAAGTCTTGGCTGTTGTGAATAGTAATGCTGCAATGAACATGGGAGTACAGATATCTCTGTCACATACTGATTTCATTTCTTTGGATATGTACCCAGAAGTAGAATTCCTGGATCATATGTTGAGTGTGTTTTTACTTTTGTGAGGACTGCCTTCTGGTTCTGGTATAACCTGGGTGCATATTAAAATCACTAGGTTGCCTGTTGAAAATACATATTCTCAGGCTCCACGCCAGCCTATTGACTCTGAGTCCTCAAACTCGTGTCTTTAACATACCCTCAGACGTGTTCTTCCGTAGCCATCCCAGCTTTTGATGGTGGACTAGCATCTGGACAGTTTCCTATTGGGTTGGGTAATAGTGTCACTAATACTCAAGGCTCATCTCTTTGTTCCCTGTTCTCCTGGATCTTGGAATGTCTTTGAACTTTGGTCTACTGGCTACCACCCTGGCTCTCTTCCTCTCTCACAGCCATGCTTTCTCTGAGTTCTTAAAGCCTGCACCGTCCCACCAGATTTGAATCAACAAACATTTACTGAGCACCATAGAGACAAGGTGTGCAAACAAAGCAGAAAAAACTCTTACTCCCTTAGTTTTTGTACGTTGTTCTGTTGCATCTCTTTATACTGCAGTGGGGATAATAATAATTGTATTGTAAAAATGGCTGCCATTTATTGTGTGCTTACCATGTGCCAGGCACATTTCTAGACTAAGTGCTTTATGCTTATAATCTAATTTAATTTTTTCTTCACGATTCAATGAAGGAGGCTCACCTCCATTTTACAAAGAAGGAGACTGTTAGACTTCAAAGCCCTGTTCTTCACCACTTTGTTGGTTATGTGGTTGGTATTTGTCTCTCCCTCTGCTGATCCATCAGGGAGGGCTTGAAACTTCAGTGCCCTCCCCGACCTCTTACATATGCTAAATGCACCTTAAATGTTGATTTAGTGAATGAATAGATGTGAAATTACTTGCAAAGTGCTCTGAGAGCACTCTGAGGAAGGAGTTATTAAATCTGAGTATGGGCACAGTGGAAGATTTCATGGTCGAGGAAGCAGATGGGCCATGCCCTAAGGGAGAAGTTTTGACAGATGACACTGTGACCAAGCAGATTTTCTCCATTGCCATGGCTAGAATGATTCTGAATCAGGATGCCAGTACACCATTGAGAACTTTAATGTCATAATACATCTGGGTGAGTTGGATGGGTCCTAGCCTACTTTTGATATCTGTTGATTGATTTAACTAACATTAATAATAGACTTCCTTGAGCCATAGTTTACAAAGTGGAGTTTAAAATGTGGAAAGCATATACCGATGTTTAGATTTTTAAACTTCTCAGAGGAAACAGGTGTCCTGGTGTAAAAGATGTGCCTCTGTTTGTTGAGGATCAGCTGAAGACATGTATCTTGGACCTGGTCCCTCTCAGAGAAGAGACAGGAATGGCAAAGATGAGGAAGTTTTAACCAGGGGAAAAGTAATATCAGAAGAGAGGTGTGAAGAGGAGCCCTCGAAATTGAGCAAATAGTATAGCTGAGATCTGGAAGTATGAACACATGCGGTGTGTGTTCAGGGCTGCCCTGCGGGTGGCTGGAGCAGAGTACGGGAGGTGAGGCCTGAAAGGGAGGATGTGCTGAATTGTGGAAGACTCTGAATTCAGGGTACCTTTTGGGTGGTAGGACACATGATCTTTATTTCAGACTGACTCCAATGATTTTTATATCATTCTTATTCAGCAGGGACCAAAGTAGAGACCTTTGAAGAGCATTCCTTCTTGCCTGTTTTCCCATCATCTGTTGTGATAGTGAAACCTAGATTGGTTAGGTTATTGTGGAGTTCTGAGTCAACTCTGCGTTCTAATGTGTTAGCACTTAATGGTTTTCATAGCTCTTTTCTATATGAAATTTCAGTTTTGATTCTCATAAGCAAAATGGATAGAATACCAATCTTGGAACCAATAAGAGTTATCATTTATTGAGTTCCTAATATGTGCTAGGCACTCTGCCGATCAATGCTTTATCACCTTGAATCCTCACAACTGTGCAAGGTAGTTGTTATTTCTGTTTTGCTGATGAGGAAACCAAAGTTTAGAAAGGTGAAGTAACCTACTGTCAACTTATAGAGCCCCCTCAGGGTTAGAGCTCGGTTTAGAAACAAACTTTGCTACCTTTCCATCTTACTGATGGGAAACCTGAGATCAAGAAGAGGGTACCTCGCCTAGGGTCCCACTTGGAATGATGAGATAATAGCTTGCCCAGGTTATTGTGAATCTTTTCTTGACCTGTGAGTTCCTCTTGGCCACTAAATCTCCCTAGCATAACACTTGGTAACATGAGTAAATAACATGAGTACATGGCCAGCAGGCCCTTCTGGAATGTTCAATAGTCATTTTTCTTCATTTACTCCAAGGATCCATGGTCCTCTCTCCCTCAGTATTTGGGTCTCATAGCCCCTAGATCTGGCAGCTTAGTCATTATACCCTCTTCCCATAGTTACAATCGAATTCATCCATACTTGCTGTGTAAATCTATCGAAGCAGACTCCTTATAAAGGGTGCTTTGACAGGGCTGTAACTCCAGCCTGATTCGAGATGCTGCTGTAATTAGTTATAGGTCAGCATTAGCTAAAGTGAATATAATCCATCATGCTTATTAGATGTGATGGGGAGATGTGCACCCTGAAGGATCAGCAGGAAAGACACATATAGAGGAGCTCAGTATTTGCCTAGGCAGCTGGATATACAGGGAAACATGTTTGCAACACAACAGCTTTTCTGCAACGGCACAGAAGAAATGGTGGGGAAGAAAAAGCATTTAGAAGCTTTAAAAATAAATCACGCTGGTTACAAAGTTCCCCTTATAAAAATCAAATGGTCATTCATGAGAGTGGAAAACAGAATAAGTGATCATCAGGTAATTACCAAAGATTTTTTCAGGCAGGATGGAGGTTTCCCCACGTACCAGGTGTCCAGGTATCTTGACACCTATAGATATTCTGGGAGTCTCAATGGTTTTCACTGCATTTGGGAACTTTGACTGTTGTTAGTCTCCTGAAGTGCTACACATGAGATACTCTATATCACAGTTGCTTAGCAGCTTTTTTCATTTTTGTTCCTCAATATCAAAGCAAACCTTTATTAAGAGCCTGATTTTAACAGGCACTGTGGTATATGAGCTGTATGGCTCTTTTGACTCTGTATTTTGGACGACGAGCCCTTGAAGACATCACTGTTGTGGCTGGCTGCATAGACAATAGAATCCACTCAATTTAAGTACAGAAATTGATAGACCCTAATGCTGGTTTGCATGTATATATCCCAACTAAGGAACAAATCTCAGCTCATGGCTATAACAAGAATATTCCCCCCAGACTGGTTTGATGTCCATTTCTATTCAAAAAATTAGTGTCTTTTATTTTTGTTTCATAAACCCATTGGAAATTTGTAAACAATTTCATCCATAGCATGAGTTAATATCTCTAAGAGTCCTGAACATGTGTGGGGCAGATACACTGAAAAAGCACAAAGCTTGGCCCACAGCACTTTCTTTTGCCACTGGTGGGCCAGACCATGATCATGGAGATACTTACAGAGGATATGAGACTGTCACTGCTTGGTTCAATATATTCCTGGAAAAACAACCCAAAATGTATGATAGTAGTAGCATTTTTGCAAAAAGAAAAAATAAATAGCTACCTAGTTTTCATTTTCTGTTGGACACCTTGCCACATTGACTTCATTCTGCATCTCACCTTGTTGTAGCTAAAAGCTAAGGAGATGCACTGACCTTCTCTTATTTCTGTCCCATTATAGGCATGTCACTTTCCAAGCTGCAATAGAGACACACACAGCTAGTCAGCCAGCACCACCATTTTGGTGAATGAAATTTATTTGCTTTATTGAATGTTGTCAAGTCTAATCTAAAGCAGACAGCACAACATAAAGCATAGCTTCCATTTTATTGTTTTTCTTCTATAATAAGAATCTGGCTTTCTTTGTCTTCACTCTACTACAACGTGGGTCCTGCTTCACTGCAGGGCCTTGTATATTAAACAGAAATATTTATGTGCAGTGCTTATAAGTCTTCTGTTCTCAAAGAACCCAATTCCAATTCTGGTTCCCCAAATTAATCATTATGATTATTTATTATGTCTTGGGGCTACACTTTCAAGTGTGTTACTTTTAAATATTTGTCTTGCTATCAGGAGCTCAATTTCCTAGGTGATGGCTTATTACAATGGACCTGACTTATGTTATTGTGTTTAGTTTATTTTAGGTATGTCTTAATTTTTAAACAGTGTCAGTGGATCTTGTAATAATAAAGCTGTTATGTCTTTTTACATCCTTTTCCTTGCCGTTATTTAATTTTATTCCCAATATCCCTGTGCGGATGTTGAAAATTTTATGAAGAAGGAAAACACGGATCAGGAGCACTTGACTTATTCAAAATCTTATTGCCGGTGGGACTGAGGATTGGAGATCTTGGTTGGAGGTCAAGATGGTGAACTAGAGGCACCCACACAATGTCGCCCTCATGGAGAGGATAAAAAATGGTGAATAGATACCCACCTTTGGATCGATCGTCTGAGCAGGAGCACTGGGAATCCATGGAGAGGAGGCAGGAGTGAAGTGTAAAAGACAGAAGTGGTATGAGCTGCTCTGCAGGACAGGAGGTAATTAGGGAAGGTGCCCACATGTGGGAAGGGGAAAGAGGAGAAAATCCCAGACTCCATGCTTCCATTGAGGATACTACAATGGGAGGGGCAGGAGGGCCCTCTTACTGCTGCAGGCCTCTGGACTGATGCAGAGATCTGACTGGAGGCTGTGTAGCCACCTTGCTCCAGAGAGGAAGGATGGCTGGCTTGTGAGCCCTGGGCGTTGTGGCTGGTGCCATTGTAACATCACAACCTGACTTTTGCCCAGGAGTCAGATCTGTGACTGCTGCCTCCCCCTTTCCCCTGCCAAGTAGGGAGAGAGTGGAGAATCCTGGCACTCGTGTGTGCCCTTTGGACAGGTGACGTGTGCCCCTGCCATTGCACCCTCTGGGGGCCCTGGGCAGAGCAGGAGACCAAGGGCCCAGCACCTGCTTCTGGGGCCTAGGCAATTGTCTTCAACCATACTTCCTGTGGGACCTGGGTGGAGCACATGCTCATGGGCCTCGGTGCCTGCTGCCAGGGAAACTGGACCTCTGCCACTGGTGCCCCTGCCTGAGAAGCCCTGAATGGGGCAAAAATCAGTGCAGCTGTGGCCTTTGGATCTGGGCCGTCTGCGTCACATGGACCCTCACCTACCTGCATAGGTGCCCTGGGTGCCGCACCCTATCTTGCCTGTGTGTTACCCTCCATGTGCATGAGTGCCCATGCCCCACAGACCTACTCCATCCCAAATAGGCACCCTGCACCACAGGTCTGCTCAGTTTAGGGATCTGACTCTACCCTGCATGTGAGCTGTGACCTGCTGGTCCACTCCACATTGGGGACCACTCCACCCTACACCCCATGGATCTCTGGGCTGCTGTGCACTAAAACCTGCTATGCCCTGCACCACACCCTGTGCAGAACGTGCCCAGCCCATGTGCCTGGAACCTTGGCTTCCCAGGGTTGTATGTGTACATGCCATGCCCAGCGGATCAGCTCAATCTTGTGTGCACATGCCACACAGCTCCACCTCACGTGTGCACCTGCACATGTGCACGTGGTTGGTGACAACCACGGGAGAACAGTAGACATGTAGCAGAGTAGCAGTGTTAAAGTCTGACAGTGTATATGCCCCTCTCTGACCTGCTTAAGTGTCTGGAGGAGGACCCATACATGCCATCCAGGGACTCATCCCTGTCTTCACCAAGCAACATAGGTCTCGGCAGAGAACAGGTGTACCATATCTACTATCTATATTGAGCTGAGAGAAATGGCCCCAGATGAAAAGGCATCATCATAAAAACTCTGGCAACATGAAAAAATAGGTCTCGACACCTCCAAAGGATCACAATGGCTCCCCAGTAATGAACTCCAAATGAAAGGAAATTGTTGAAATGACAGAAATGGAATTCAGATCATGGATGGCAAGTAAGATGAATGAAATTGAGGAGAGGGTAGAAAACCATCTCAAAGAAACCAAAAAAGTAATTCAGGATATGAATGAAAAATTCACTAAAGAGATAACATTAGAAAAGAAATAACAGAATTTAAAGAAATGAGTCATTTAGGGAATTTCAAAATACAACACAAAGCTTTAACAACAGAATAAACAAAGCAGAAGAAAGAATTTCAGAGCCTGAACACAGGATTTTGAAGTAACTCAGTCAGTAAAAAATTTAGAAAAAAACCCCAAAGAAGAATGAACGATTACTGAAAAAATATGGGATTATACAAAGTGAATGAATATAAGAACCACAGGTATCCTGAGGGAGAAGAAGAAAAAGCAATAAGCATGGAAACCTATTTGAGAGTACAATAGAGGAAAACTTCCCTGGTATGGCTAGAGGTGTAGATATCCACATACAATATGGTCATCGAACATATGGAATATTCATAGCAAACAGGACATCACCAAGACATATAGTCATCAGCGTGACTAAAGTCAAAATGAAGGAGAAACTCCTGCAAGCTGTGAAATGAAAGCAACAAGTTACTTGCAAAGGAAAACCCATCAGACTAATAGCAGATCTCTTAGTAGAGACCTTTCAAGCCAGAAGGGGTCGGGATCCTGATTTTAGTATTCTTAAACAGAATAACTGCCAGCCAAGAATTTTGCATCCTGTAAAACTAAGTTTTATAAATGGAGGAGAAATAAAGTCTTTCCTAGACAAGCAAACACTAAGGGAATTTGTCACCACTAGACTTGCCCTATAGGAAATGCTTAAAAGTGCCCTGGAAAAGAACAGTTGATACCAATGCAAAAACACCCAAAAGTTAAAGCTCACACCCCTGATAAGACAGTAACATAAGGGAGAAAACAAAACAACTGGTATCATTCCACATGATTACCAGAAAACTAGTATCTCACATATTAATACTTACATTGAATGTAAATACTCTTAATGCTCTTTTTAAAAGCTATAGATTGGCTGAATGGATGAAAAACACACCCCAAGTGTGTGCTGTTTCCAAGAAACCCATCTAACTCTAAAGGATACTCACAGACTCAAGGTATAAAGGGATGGAAAAAAATATTCCACACAGATGGAAACCAAAAGCAAGCAGGAGTAGCTATTCTTATATTAGATAAAATAGATTTTAACAATGGTAAGAAAAGAAAAAGGCAGTCATTATATAATGATAAAGAGAGAAATTCAGGTAGAAGATATAAAAATCCTAAATATATTTGCACCTAACACAAGAGCTCCTAGATACATGAATGAAATACTACTACATCTAAGCAAAGAATTAAGCAAAAAAATAATGATTGCTAAGGACTTCAACACTCCACTGACAGAACTGGACAGGTCTTCAAGGGAGAAGATCAACAAAGAAACAATGGACTTAAATGGACTCTAGAACAATTGGACCCCATAAACATTTACAGAATGTTGTACTCAAAAACTGCAGAATATTTATTCTTCTCATCAGCACATGGAATATTTTCCAAGATACATCATATGATAGGCCACAAAACAAGTCTCAGAAAATTCAGAAAAATTGAAATTGTTTCATGTTATCTTCTCAAATCACAGTGGAATAATACTGGAAATCAACTCCAAGAGGAACTCTCAAATCTATAAAAAGTAATGGAAATTAAACAACCTGCTGCTAAATGATCCTTGGATCAATGATGAAATTAGGATGAAAATCAAAAGATTTTTTGAGCTGAATGGCAAACATGACACAAACATCCGAAATCTATGGGATACAGTAAAAGCAGTGTTAAGAGGGAAACTCATAGTGTTAAATGCTTACATAAAAAGGACAGAAACATCACAAATTAACAACCTAATGTCATACTTCAAGGAACTAGCAAAAGAAGAGCAAACCAAATCCAAAGCTACCAGAAAAAAAGAAATAACAAAGCTGAAACCAGAACTAAATGAAATGGAATCCAAAAAAAACAAAATAAAGGATCAGTGAAACAGAAAGTTGGTTTGTTGAAAAGATAAACAAAATCCATAGACTTCTAGCTAGATTAACCAGAAATAGAAAGGAAAAGACTCAAAGAAACTCAATCAGAAGTTAAAAAGGAGACATTACAACTGATATCATAGAAATACAAAATATCATCCATGAATACTATGAAAATCTCTATGCACACAAACTAGAAAACATAGAGGAAATGGATAAATTCCTGGAAACACAACCTCCCAAGCCTCAATCAGGAAGAAATAGAAATCCTGAACAGACCAATAATGAGAAACATAATTGAAACAGTAATAAAAAAAATCTACCAACAAAAAATGTCTTAGACCAGACAGATACACAACCAAATTTTACCAGATCTGCAAAGAACTGGTGCCTTTCCTACAGAAAATTTTCCATAATATCAAGAAGAAGGGAATCTTCCCTAACTAATTGTATGAAGCCAGTGTCACCTTAATACCACAGACAGAAAGGGACACAACAAAAAAAGAAAACTACAGACCAATATCCCTTATGAACATAAATGGGAAAATCCTCAACAAAATACTAGCAAACCCAATTCAATAGCACATTAACACATTAACTGACACACAAAAAAGTCAGAAACTTTTCCTTGCGGTCACAGTGTTTTATTACGAAAATAGAATAAAAACTTCGAGTGTAATTTAAAGGTAAACATAAATTGGAAAATGAAATGTATTGACTGTTCATTTAATTCATGTTTTTAGAATTAAATTGTCAATTGTAACAATAAGAACATCAACAAGTAAGATTTTATATATGCTTCACATGGCCCCTGGGTCAGAACTGAGTTAGTTAAATACAACTCTCATGGCAGTTAATGTGTTAAAAAGACAATTCATCATGATCATGTGGGTTTCATCCCATGGATGCAAGGATAGTTTAACATATGAAAATCAATAAACGTGATTCACCACATAAACAGAAGCAAAAAGAAGGATCACATGATCATCTCAATAGCTGCAGAAAAAACATTTGATATAATCCAGTACCTTTTTTTGATAAAACCCACAGCAAACTCAACATGGAAGGAACATACCTCAAAATTATATAAGCCGTATATGACAAACCCACAGCCAACATCACACTGAATGGGGAAAAGTTTAACGCATTTCCCCTAAGAACCAGAACAAGACAAGGGTGCACACTGTCAACACTTCTATTCAACATAACGCTGGAAGCCCTAGCCAGAGCAATCAGGTAAGGGTAAGAAATAATGGGTATCCACATTGGGAAAGAGGAGGTCAAGCTATCCCTGTTTCCTGACATAATGATTTTATATCTATACAACTCTAATGACTCTACCAAAAGACTCCTAGAATTGATAAATAAATTCAGCAAAGTCTCAGGCTACAAAATCAATGTGCACAAATCAGTAGCATTTCCATATTCTAATAACAGTCAAGCTGAGGGTCAAATCAAGGACTCAGTACCATTTGCAAGCTGCAGAGAAAATAAAATACTTAGGACTGTACTTAACCAAGGAGGTAAACGATCTTTGCAAAACACAGATGAAAGAAATCATAGATGATGCAAACAAATGGGAAAACATCTTATGCTCATGGATTGTTAGAATCAACATTGTTAAAATGTCCATACTGCTTCAAGTGATTTGTAAATTCAATGCAATCCCTATCAAAATACCAATGTCATATCTCAGAGATCTACACTTCATTTGGAACCAAAAAACAGCCCAAATAGCCAAAGCAATCTTAATCAGAAAGAACAAGTCTGGAGGCATCACATTACCCGATTTCAAATTATGCTGCAAGGCTATTGTAAACAAAATAGCATGGTACTGGTATAAAAGTAGGGACATAGACCAATGGAACAGAACAGAGAACCCAGACATAAAACCATCTATCTAAAACCAACTGATCTTTGGCAAAGCAGACAAAAATGTACACTGGGGAAAGGAAGGCTTATTCAATAAATGGTGCTGGGAAAACTGAATAGCCACATGAAATAGGATCCCTGTCTCTCATGCTATACAAAAATTAATTCAAGATGGATAAAAGACTTAAATGTAAGGCATGAAACTGTAAAAATTCTAGAAGAAAACATAGAAAAGCTCTTCTAAACACTGGCATTGGCAAAGAATTTATGGCTAAGACTACAAAGGCAAACGCAGCAATAACAAAAATAAATGGGACTTAAGTAAATTAAAAAGTTTCTACACAGCAAAAGAAATAATCAGCAGAGTAAATAGACAACCTACAGAATGGAAAAAAAATTTGCAAACTGTACATCCAACAAAGGGCTAATATCCAGAATCTACAAAGTGGAACAAGTCGAACAAATCAGTAAGAAGAAAACAAATACCCCTATCAAGAAGTGGGCAAAAGACATGAATATAAGTTTTTCAAAAGAAGATAGATGGCCAACAAGCATATGAAAAAATGATCAACATCACTAATCATCAGGGACATGCAAATTACCATCTTACCCCTTTTAGAATGGCCATTATTAAAAAGTCAAGAAACAGTAAATGCTGGCATGGATGCAGAGAGAAAAGAACACTTATATGTTATTGGTGGGATGGTAAATTAGTACAACCTCTATGGAAAACAGTAGGGAGGTTCCTCAAAGAAATAAACGGAGACTTACCATTTGATCCAGCAATCCCACTACTAGATATCTACTCAAAGGAAAAGAAGTTATTTTATCAAAAAGACACCTGCACTTGAATGTTTGTCACAGCACAATTCACAATTGTAAAAATGGGAATCAACCTAAGTGTTCATCAGTTCATAACTAGATAAATGTGGTAAATGTGTGTGTACACACACACACACACACACACACACATCCCATGGAGTACTACTCAGCCATGAAAAGGAATTAAATAATGTCTTTTGCAGCAATTTGGATGGAACTGGAGACCATTATCCTAAGTGAAATATCTCAGGAATGGAAAAACAAACACCGCAAGTACTCTCTAATAATTGGGAGCTAAATGACGGGCACATGTGGACACAAAGATGTAAAGGACATTGGAAACCAAGAAGGGGGGAGGGTGGAAGGAGGTGAGGGGTAAAAACTTACCTATTGGTTACAATGAACACTATTCTGGTGATGGGCACACTAAAAGCCCCGACTTAAGCATTATACAAGGTATCCATGTAACAAAAACATCCGTATACACGTAGTATTTTGAAATTTAAAAAACATTGGATTTCATGACCCTAAATCAATTTTCTAACTCTTGCTTGATTGATTCCTGCGTATTTCCTTTGGGATTTAGATGAATTTTGCTTATTGCATCCTTTTTCAACCCCACCCCCAGCCCCAACCTCCACACTAGACTGATACATACGTGTGCCCACATACACATGACCACACAAATGCATTCCCCTGGCACCCCCTCCCCTGCTTCCATGAAACCTTGAAACCTTGAAAATTTTTGCTCCTTACTCTATCTCTAAACAACCCCTGCTTCTGGAACTCAGAGGGAAATGAAAGCAGTTATAAAACAAAGGGAACAATCCTAATGTGGAAAAAAAAATCTCAGCAAGTTTCTCTTCTCAGCTTCTCAAGAAGTTTTGCCTGAGTCACTTGGTGGCCGCATTTCTGCCTCTCTTTGATGGTACAGATGGACTTTGGACAATTTGAGCATAATTATAGAGAAGGAGAGCCTGGTTTCAGATTATGTCATTCTTCGTTGAGATAGTATTTATAGCTAACAAACCAAGAGATTTTTATACTGAAAAAGTTTTTCCTATGTTAATGACCTGATTCACTTGGGACAGCCACACTGCCACTCCTACTCAGTCACTAAGAAAGCCAAACACTGTCTGTTCTTTTCTCATGCTGGTGATTTTCTTCATATAGCCATGGTGTGATAAGGGATGATTCATTTTCTTGTTTCTTCTATGACTCATGCATGGACTGAGGAGCCCTTGGGACTGGATGAAGTTTCTGAAGCAATCATATCTCTAATGCTGAGCTTTGTTTTTCATAGTCAGTTCCCTGGCTATTCAGTCCAACATGGTCCATGTGTAGAATAAGACCTGGGTCACACTCCCTGTTTCCATTTGGCTTAAACATGCTGTAAGCACTGTCTGCCTGGACCAGGTCAGATCATGAGTGGCTTTATCTGAGATACTTTACCACGTGCCACCCCCATTCATGAAATGGATTTGTTCCAGAAAGCCATAAGAGTACTTAGAGAGAGGGACACAAGAGTTCCTATTATGGGATATTCATGAAACCTTTCTACTTTCAAGATACCTAATGAAGATTTTTAAAACTGTCATAGTGGAAAATGCATGGGCTCTGGAGCTAGAGGACTGAGGTAACATCTGTAACTAAGCCTCAGCATCATTATGTGTGAAATGTAGGTAGCAGTGTCTCTCTTGTCACATGTACACATATAAATACAGACACACACACTACACAATTGCCTAACACATCATGACATCCCTTCTAATAGCTTCTTGTTTTGTTGTTTCTCAACGTATACTGGGTGCATTCCCTCTGAAGAGCCTAGGATTAGAGCAGAGTAGGGAACTGCGTAGACTCTCTCTTCCTATTACTTACTGTTCATATCATTGTCATGATTCAGGAGCAAGAAGCAGAATCACTTTCAGCCTTAGATTGTATCATAAGGCAGTACAAATTATTTTTCTCTTCGGGCTTCCTGCTGGCCCACTGGTTCATTTGTGCATGCCATTTCTATATCATCTTTCATGAATATACTTTTGTTAATGTTACAGTTTTTTAGTTTATAAGACCTTTACCCCAATGACCTCCAAGGTTGATTGCTTCCTGCTAGTACGTTGGAGGGTAGGGACATCAGGCTCTCAGCAACATGCTGCCTGCGAATCTTATGTGAGTTAGTTCCAGGAAGATGACTTGAGGTATCAAGTCCCCTTATCAGTGAATAGATTCTTGTGAACACCCATTGCAGAAGGTGATTTTTTCTGACTATGGGCTCTACCCTCTCCCCTCCATTATGGCTGCTTCGGCAGGTTTTGACCTGCATCCAGAGATCAGGTTTGTATTTGAGCTCATATACCTTGTCCAGCTTCCAATTTCATGTTGTACTCATTTAGCAGTTGTTTCGGACAAAGCCTGGACTAAAGCTTGCCAACCGTAATGGAGGCCATTTCAAGGGTAAATGAGATGGAAGAAGTGGACAGAGGAGGACAAAACATATTTAATCTAAATGCCTAAAGTAATTTTTCATTTTGTGATATGTTAATAATATTGCCAAATTACAAATGTATTCATTTATTAATATTCTGCCAGAACCTCTTGGTGTTACCTTGTTAGAAGCTAAAGATATTACAATAAATATAATAAAACTACATATATTTTAAAATTTAGATTTCAGTAATTAATATTGCCTCCTGTTAGTTTCCTGTTAGAAATAATTCATTAGAGCTTAATGATTATCTTGTGTGTATAAGAAAAGCCCTGTATAGGATGGGCTGGAGATGGGAAACTGAGGAATTAGTTGAGAAACCACTATAACTGATTTATAACTGATTTGAGAGCCACTGCAACTGGTTTTCCCACTATAACTGGGAAACTATCTCAGGCTTCAAGCGCCAGAGAACACTCCAGTGATAGAAATAAAAAGTTCCTGAGGCAGTTTGAGACCAGCCGGGGCAACATAGTGAGACCCCATCTCCACAAAATATACAAATATTAGTATGTGCCTGTAGTCCCAGCTACTTGGGAGGGTGAGGGAAGAGGATTGCTTGAGCCCAGGAGTTTGAGGATACAGTGAGCTATCATTGTACCACTGTACTTCAGGCTGGGTGACAGAGCAAGACCCTGTTTTTTTTTTTTTAAATAACAACTCAGCAGAGATATTATAGGCACACCCAATGAGGAAGACAGATTTTATAGATTTAGCTGAGGCAAGTTATTAAGCAAACAGCAATAGCCTTCAAAGGAGGAAATCAGTATCAGAGTTACTACAATATATTATCTATAATATTCAGATTTCAACAAAATATGATTAGACATACAAAGAAACAGTAAATTGTGACCCATAGTCAGGAAAAAAAGCAGTCAATCAAACTGCCTCTCTGTCCTCAGATATTGAGTTTAGCAACCCAAGACTTCAAAGAAGTTGTTATAAACATGTTCAAAGAACTAGATGCAGCTATGTTTAAAGAATTAAAGGAGAGTATAACAACAGTTCAATAAACTAGGAGCTAGAAGTTATAAAACAGAATTAAATAAAATTCTGAAGTTGAAAAGTACAACTGGAATGAAAAATTCAGCAGATTTTCAGTGTTCCCAACACAAATGATAAATGTTTGAAGTGATGGATATGCTAATTACCCTGATTTGATTATTATACATTGTATACATGCACTGAAATATACTGTATCCCCAAAATATGTATAATTATTATGTGCCAATTAAAAATAATAGCTGGTCACAGTGGCTCACGCCTATAATCCCAGTGCTTTGGAAGGCTGACACAGGAGTATCACTTGAGGCCAGGAGTTTGAGACCAGCCTAGGCAACATAGTGAGACCCTGTCTCTACAAGATAAAATTAGCCAGGTAGGGTGATGTGTGCCTGTAGTCTCAGCTCAGGAGGCTGAAGCAGGAGGATTGCTTGAGCCCGGGAGTTTGATTGTGCAACTGCACTGCAGCCTGGGTGACAGAGCGAGACCCTGTCTAAAAATAATAATAATAATAATAAAATCAAACACATATTTCTTGGGTTTGGTATGTGCAGCCCAGTCACCTACACCATCTGTAACACGGGTTGAGGAGCGATTTTTTCCCCTTCGAATCGACTGACCCAGGAACAGCAATCCATTTAAGGCCACAAAAATAAAACTGTAATGTAATTTGAAAAAATAATAAGCCAGACACAAAAAGACAAATACTGCATGATCTCATTCATTGAGAAATCTAAAATAGTTGAAATCATAGGCACAAAAAGTAGAACGGTGGTTACTGGGAGTTAAAGGAGGGAGACCTGGGGAGATGTTGGTCAAGAGGTACAAAGTCTCAGTTATGCAAGATGAGTAAGTTCAGGAGATCTAACAAAGTGATTATACAACAAAGTGATTATAGTTACACTTGTCGTTGTATAGATACAACAAAGTGATTATAGTTCACAATATTTTATTGTATGCTTGAAGTTTGCGAAGACGGTATATCTCAAATGTTCTCACCACCACCCCCCCCAAAAAAAAGAAAAATAAAAAAATTTACTCTGGGGGCTAAACAGCAGATTTAAGATGGCAGAAGAAAGAATAAGTGAATTTTAAAATAGAATCGTAGAAATTATCTAATCTGAAGAACAGAGAAAAAAGATTGAAGAAAAGTGAACAGAGCAAAGGACAAAATGAAAATCCTAAAAGCTATAAGAGAAAATGACTAATGGGCTTATTGATTCAATTAATGACTGTTTTTTCATCTGAAGCAATGGATGCCAGAAAACAGTGGAACGACTGACCTATTCAAAATACTAAAATTAAAAAAAAAAAATCAAAATTCTATTCCACCAAGAATTCTACATTAAAATTATCCTTCATAGATGACAGTAAAATAAAGCCATTTATAATTTAAAAAGACTGGGAGAATTGATTGCTAGCAGAGCTGCCTTATAAGACATACTAAATAAAGTCCTTCAGAATGAAAGCAAATAACATTAGATTTAACTTAAATCCCTGGGAAAAAAATGAAGGATATCAGAAATGGTAAATATGTAAGTTAATAAAATGACTTTTAAATATATATTCATATCATTTTTTCCCCTAACTTCTTTAAAAGACACAAACTTGTGTAAAGCAATGATTATACAAAAGTATTCTTGGGAGTATAACATATATAGATGTGATATGTGCGATAATAGTAGCACAAACTCTTTTAAAAATAGAAGAGAAGGGAACACATCAAAACTCTTTCTATGAGACTAGTGGTACTCTGATAAAGCCAGATAAAGATATCATAAGAAAATAACACACCAATATGCCTTAAGAACAAAGACACAAAACTCCTTAATAAAATATTAGTAAAGCAAATCTGGCAACAGATAAAAAGAATTATTCACCATGACCAAAAGGGATTTATCCCAGGAATGCATGGCTGATTTAATATCCAGAAATTAATTAATATAATACACTATATTAACAGAATAAAAGATGAAGTCCACAAGATAATCTTAATACATGCTTTATCCCTGAGAGAGAGAGAGAGAGAGAGAGAGAGAGATCATTGAACTACATACATTTCTAAGGAGATTGTAGTGAAACTGACAAACTCATACCTTGAAAATTGTTATAAAAAAAATTGTCATAAACCTTTGGGAAAATAATGCAGTGCTAGATGACAAGAGAAATATATTAATGTAAAATTTTGGACCTAATCCACTCTTAAAAATATTCATTTGGAAATAATTCAAAGGAAAAAATCTCATATATATGGACTATTTCTTGTTTATTTAAACTTATAACAGTGTAGACAACCGATTAGTCTTATAATAATGAAATGGTTAATATATCATTTGAATGAAATATGTTTCCATTTAAAAATAGCTACAAAGACTAATGACATGGATAAATAAATGTAGTATTCTTACAATCAAAGAAAGGCTTTAAAATTACATTTTTTGCTATACTTAAACTGTCTAAAATCAGGTACACTGGGCCTACACTGGAAGGAAACATTACCTGTAAGGTTGATGAAATTAGAGTTGACTTTTTCCCCTTTTTAAAAAAATTCTATTACTCTTTTTATAAAATTGACAAAATAAATATGACCCTGAGAGGAAAAAAAAAAGAATAACATGTGGAATTAGTCATTTAAGTTAGAATAGAAAAGAAAGGATGGATGGATGGGTGAGAATTTTGTTTTATAAGATCAGTTGACATGATTTGGTGGTTGGTTAGGTATGAGATTGAGAGACAGAGTCTCTGTTGACCATGAGTTTCCATCTGTCTTAGAAAATGTTGACTCCATTAACAGAAAGATTTGAAGAGAAGAGGTCTAGGGGCTATAGGCTTTAGATGATCATCTCATTTTTTGTTGCATTATTGAGCGTGAAATGTAGATGTTCAAGTAATGTTATTTCCCTTTTCATATGTTGAGTTAGAAGTGCTGGTGTGACTTCCAGGTTGAAATGTCCAAAGGTCAGAATGAAATTAATATACAGAAATTTTGACAGAAGTTGGGCTAAAAGGGTAGGTACGGCAATCATATGCGTGTGGGTGCTAGAGAATGAGGAAAAATCGTTGAAGTTGATGATTAGGAGTCGTGAATTTTGAGAGAGCAGATGAAGTAAAATGATGGACGCTGATGTCAAAGGTAAAGGCTAAGTTGGTTATAGGCAGACAGCCAGTTTTACTGTTTTTTTTGCGACTTTGGGTAGTGAATGGAAGGAGAGAGATGAGACAATTCTCAAGTCAATGTGTACTCAAGCAAGACTGTTGAAAGCATTTGTTATAAAGGTTTTTCTTAAGATTTTAGGCTATTTTCCTGTTGCTGGAAGAACCAGCTAGGCTCATTGCTGCTGTGAACGCACTCCAGCCCTCTTCTGACTTGAATGCATGCTTGCCCGGCAGATATAGACCTTTCCCAATGAAGCAAATAGGATTTCATTGTGTTCTGTAACTGAAATGATTGTTGCCCTAATGATAATTTTCTACTGCAGTGAGAAATGAATTTTAAAAATCAATCTCTCATTGCCTCTACAATGATTGTGTTCATCAGAAAGCAAACTGGCTTGCCAACTTTCATAGCTTCTTTGTTAAAAGCAGGGTTTTATCTTTTCTTCCAGTGTATAAATAAGCTTTTTAAGAAAGTAACTTTGGGACAACTGAAATCATTAAAGAGGGGGAGAGGTTTCCAAATGAGCACTGGCAAAAAGATTAAAACTCCTTCGTCTGGAATTACAAAGGTGGAGTGGGACAGAATTGAAGTCTAAATTGACAAAAGCTACAAGGAAACACAGTCTGGTCTGCAAGTCCTAAAGGCCAGAACGAAACAAAGCCTTTTAGATGATAATACCTACCTCATGGCATCTTTGCAAAGACTAAGAGATACTATATATAAAATGCTTTGTAATCCATAAAGTATTATTCAAATGTATGATATTATTATTAGAACTTGGTGGGTGGTATTTTGGGAAAAATAATAGGAAAAACACTACTTTAAAGTTGGGTAGGAAGCATTAACCAATATAGCATAAATAGAACTTAGAATGCTTACCTAAGGTCACAGGCAATATGGAGATACCTTAAAGGAATACAAGTAGATCTGCCATTTGATCCAGGAATCCCATTACTGGGCATCTACCCAAAAGAACAAAAGTCGTTCTATGAAAAAAACGCCTGTACCCGAATGTTTATAGCAGCAAAATTCACAATCGAAAGATGTGGAAACAACTCAAGTGCCCATCAATACATGAGTGGATTAATAAAATGTGGTACATGTGCACCACGGAGTACTATTCAGCTATAAGAAACAATGATGACATAGCACCTCTCGTATTTTCCTGGATAGAGCTGGAACCCAATTTACTTAGTGCAGTATCTCAAGAGTGAAAAAATAAGCACCATGTATACTCACCAGCAAATTGGTTTACTTATAAACACCTAAATGCACATATAGGAATAACATTTATTAGGAGTTGGGCAGATGGGAGGGAGGAGGAGGGGATGGGTATATATATATACATAATGAGTGTGATGTGCACCATCTGGGGGATGGACACACTTGAAGCTCTGACTGGGAGGGGCAAGGGCAACATTACCTAAACATTTATACTCCCATAATATGCAGAAATAAAAATAATAAAAAAA
>CAUYSK010112044.1:0-17942 GCA_963575035.1 Avahi laniger
GATTTATTCTGAGCCAAATTTGAGGACCATGACCCGGAGCCACGCACAAGAAGCCTGGAGCAAATGTACTCAGTGTGGCTGAGTTACAGTTTGGTTTTATACATTTCAGGGAGACAGGGGTTACAGGTAAAGTCATAAATCGATACGTGGGAGGCATACATTGGTTTGACCCAAAAAGTTGGACCATCTTGGAGTGGGGCGGGGGGCGGGAGGAGGTTACAGGTTATAGTTGGGTTTAAAAATTCCTTGACTTGTATTTAGTTAAAGGCATGAAGCTTTGTCTAAAGACTTGAAATGTTCTGAGATAAGGAGGTCTGTTAATCAGAGACAAGCCACCTGACATATATTTGTTGGGTAATTGAGGACCTGCAGGTTTGTCTTGTATACCCTTACGCCTATTAATGGATTGCAAAGGATGTCCCCAAGAAGTTTATTAGTCTTAGGAACAGGAACATAATCACAATTTGTTTATTGCTAGTAAGATAAGATAAGGGCATTTGATCAGGACATTTTTATTGTGCTGATGATGGCCTTCTCTGCACTACTCTGGGTAGCTTTTAACCATATTCATATGATGGATGCAGTGCTCCCTAGCCCAGATTCCTGGCACTTCCCTTTTTGAAGCAAAACTAAGGTGCACCGCTGTACGCTATTCAGGATCCTTGTGCTGTTAACTACTCAGTAGCTAGCTCGCTCATATTGTTCATTACTACTCTAAATATCCCACCTCTCTTCAGATGATTTTATCTTCATTTTTACTAAAAGCTGGTCTTCTTTTCATGATTCAATTCCACACAGGAAATGGTCTTCTGCTGCATTAACAGAACGCTTCCCAGGCTCTTCTGAACATTAACTCTAGTGTTCCAGGGAAGAAACTATGTGTAAAGCCTATGAAAAAAGCAAAATTTTACTCTGTCTTATTGGATAAAATATCTAGTTGTGAAATCTAGGCCAAGACAGTGGTGTCGTGAAGTCTGCAGAACTGTAATCTGAGGTCCACAGAAATCTACCCGTAAGTAATGATTACGCCATTGGAGGGAAATTTTACCTGTCGGCCATGTTTGACTTCAACATGCATTGCCCCAGCGGTTGACCAATCATTTGCTAATCTCAATAATTATTTTTAAAACATTTTAAACTTCATTTTCTTAACATCAGAAACATTTCTTCATTCACACTATGTTTATGCTCGAAGATAAGATCTAGCATCGTGTGAGATCAGCTAGCAGCGTGATACAAGGTGATGTATCTGACGCTGCTTTACCATATTTGTATGTTTCACATAGAGAATCGAGTGAGGGACGTGTATATTTTAACTTTATTCATCACTGAGAAACACAGTAGGCAATGTAAACTAAGTTATGAAATAAATAAAGATTTTAAAAGTCAGACATTTTATGATAGCACCAAATGGGAATTCGCTTACATTCATATATTTTTATGGACATATATTTTTCACCTTAAATTTTCATGAGCTATTTAAAATTACTTTAACTAGTGTCTTAATATTCCTATATAGTGAGAGAATTGAAATTTTTTTTAAATTCCCATTTATAAATTGCCTAATAGCAGAGTTGGATATACCTGTTTTCCCAGGAACTATATTTATCCATTAAATTTTTATGGTCTTACTCTCTACTAGGCAATTACAGTTTCCTTTTGAGTTGTAATAGGAGTATAGGGATGGATGGAAATCAGCACAAGTCCTCTTAAACTCATCTCACATATATACTTTTTTTTGGCTGTTAATAGTATTTGTAAGAATGTAAGTGATGCTCATCAATTTCTTTAATAGCTTCCCACAGGAGGAAGCTTAACTCTTACTTAAAATTACTTTTTATTCAAGTACCTCAACAGGAATTCAGTTTGACTAACATTATGGAAATCAAGAACATGTATTTTTCAGCCCTACTTGAATGCCACCAGATCCCCTAATAAATACTCTATCATCCCTTCAGCTAGTCTGGAGGCTTCGTGAGCAAGGGGGATTTGTTCAGTCATTGTTCCATTATTCACAGTGACTAGCACCATGTACAATAATTTTTTTATTCAACTGGCAAAGTTCTTTACAACTCATTAGAATTCTTTTAGAATATGAGAAAGTGTGATTTATATCTAATGTGTAATTGTTTCTTAGTCTCTCAAAGCTGTGTAGAAACTAGGGAAAGGGAGCTATACAGTTACTTTTTTCACTTTTCTTCTAAGATACGTACTATATAATTTTAAATATTTAACTTCATAAAGTATTTGATCTCAACACATATATAACAGTGATTTTGAATTATGGATAAATATGTAAACATTCAAAGAAAATTATTTTAATCTTTTTGATTTATTTGTGTAATTATAAAAGTCATACATGCTAATTCCAAAAAAAAATTAATAGTGCAGACAGTATAAAAGAAGCAGGAAGAAAATGTCACTTTGAGTGACAGTCCCCGGAGGCAATCATTGTTAGCATTTTGGCATATTTCATTCCTTAGATAAATTGTTATAATGTAGAATATAAGCTATTTAAAAGTTGAGAGAATACTTGCCAAATATGTGCATACAACCATTTTAAAACAAACCATAACTTATGCTGGAGGAAAAAGCAAAACATAAATGACGAGTATAGGGCTATACTTAAGTGAATGTGTGAATAACGTTTTTTAACATTTTTAAAAAACCTGAAATGATAGGCCAGGATGTCAAATTTTGCCTTTGGCTCAAAAATGATATATTAACTGTTCCATGAGAAAATGAAAATCTCACCACAATCAATGTTGTACTATCATAACAGATTCTAGCTTGGAACATAAATTCAGATGGTAATGAGAATCTTAATGACACGGAATTGTGCACTATATTTATATAGGGAAAAGCAAAAATAAATGTTTCAGAGATAAGCCACAAACAGATGAAATATTCTGAAAAGTAGAAGTTATAAATTTAAATGAAGATTTTTCTAGTTCTTTATTTGAAGAATTTTAAAAAACTCTTCTTATAAATAACTTATAGACTAGCTTAAAAGTCATCACAAATAATATCTCCTCGAACATCATTATTTGACAGATGATGAGATTTGAAACCCCAAGACATTATGTTCTTTGTGCAAAACCCATGCTCCAGAAATGGGGCAGAATCTAGGAAAATCCATGTAGAGTGAGAGCACTGGCTTCTCCCTTCCAAAGTCCAAATGTCCAATGGCAATAGCACTTACGGAAGAGAGTACATCATTTCTCTTCCATTGTTCGTTCATGATTGATCCATTCCTTTATTCCTTACGTTTTTTAAAAAATCATTTTATAACATTTATTAATGCATTTCTAAGAGCCAAGCACCATTGTAAGAACTTTACGTGCATTTTAAAGTTTAATCCTCATGAAAACATTGAGGTGCAGGTACTAGTACCATTCTGATTTTTAAGTCAAAACACAAACGCAGGAGGTTGACGGCTGGAAAATGACAGAGCCAGAATGTGGACCAGGTACTTCCAGCACTCGCATTTCAGATTACTCCGCTAACGGACATATTTTGGGTTGACTTTGATAAAAATAATTTTTAGGAGACTTGGGGAGTACCAGACTATTCCTAATTTCTGAGACGTATTAATACGCGAGTCAGTCAGTGTGTTCTTAAAATTGTCCAGGCTCTTACATGTCAGGGTCTGGGATGAGATCCAAGGTGGCAGCAGTCGGGACAATCTTCGCCAGCCACTGCTGTCACCAGCGGCGAGCCCTCCTCTTCCTCATCACCTACACTTACAGCTGTGGGGACATCCTCAGCTTCCGTCTGGCACCTCCACATTCTAGGTTTAACAAGAATGTCACAATTTAACACCTTTAATGTCTTAGCCCGGTGCTTTCATTTACAAACTTGCAATATATTTGATTTGAATACAATATTATATAGTTCTTCTTCCCTTTCAATTATCTTTCTCACACTAAATGAGCTTTAGAAAATCATTTCTGTTTGGAACATATAGTAATACCTAGAAAATTTAAAAATTTCAGAGTAAACAACTTTCTGAATTTTCTGTTTGAAACATTTCTGTTTATGCAAAAATGTATTATTTTTCATTTTAGGTATCATATGTCAAAACTGCAAACAAAAATATTATCCACTTTTTCTTATTTGCCATCTTAGGACACCTACCCTCTTTGGTCTCATTTGATTGCAGGAAGATTTATTTTCACATTTTCTTGTCAATATTACTTACCAATTTTGTACTCTTTCTGATAAATATTCTACTGCATTAATCTTGAGTCAATGACTTAAAAGGGCTCTTTTTAGTGCCTTCTTCATCATCAAATTAATCATATCAAATTACTCTGATCATCGTGCATTTAGACACTTTCTTCATATTAGCCTTTTGATCTCTCAATGTATTTCCACGTTGTTAATTAAAACATTTGAATCAACCATTTTATCATTTTCCCTTTATTATATTTAGATATTAGGAATGCTTTTTTCATAACCATGAAACTCATATAGATATTACTAATTCTTTCTCCATTAACCAGAAAATTTATGCTTTCTATGTCTAGTATGTTTTCCTACTCCCCATGTTAGTTAAAAATATCTGTATAACTCATTTTTCCTGATTACTCAGCTTTCCATAATTTTCTTTTAAATATGGCTGTTGGCTCTCGGAACAATTGCTTTCCTTTGTGTTCCCCTTTCGCTTGGCTGATTGTCCGCTAAGTAATGGTTTAGCCACATCGACTGATTTTATGGAGCTTCTACTCTGTGGCAGGCCTTTGGCAATCACTTGGAGTTGAAGTGGCTGCCAAGATGATTGGTTATGACCGTCAGGAGCTCACTGCCTAGTGAAGAAGGCGGCAAGGTAAATGATATGTAAATACTATGGTGCCGTGTGACAGCAATTCCAGTGAAGTCCAGTAATTGAAGTGAGTGTTGAAAATTAACTGGAAGGAAAAATGGGATCAGGCACAAGAGGCAGTAGGAGAAGAGCATGTATGAAAGAACGAAAGATTGCTCTTGCATTCGGGAACTGGTGAAGAGACTGGAATAGCTAGAATGGGAGTGGAGCGTTGGTCACTATTGTCACACGTGAGGCTGACACAGTGGGTCGTCGAGGCCCTTCTTATCTCTTAAACCCACGCGTGTTTGTTGGGGAGGCCCATTTCCTAGAACTTCCTGTGCGGAAGGCTGGGGACGGACAAGATGTGCGTGGTCCTGCCGAGGGCTTTTACCCTCAGTGGAACATGTAACGCTGTGACCAAGAGCAGAGGGTTGGAAGTTGGTCCTGGGTTTGAGCGCAGCTTTGTGGCCAATGCCAGTTGGTTTGACTTCTTAAAATCTCAATTCTTTCTCAGTAAAATCAGAAAATTATAGTTGCATGTCATGGATAATTGGGAGAATTGCCTGTGATTATGTATATAAATCTCTACATAGAACATTCGAGACAATCAAAACTCAATGCATATTACCTCTTATTTTCACCCCAAGCCCAGACAGATTTATTCAGGGGTTTATCTATCAGTAGGGCGAGCCCTAAGGAAAATTTTCTTGGGCCTAACTGCAAAGTGTCCTTTCTTTATTGTAACATACCTTACTGAATAAATGGGAGCGGGGGAAAGCATAAAACCTGTTTCTGCCTCAAAGGTGAGTGCACTCAGTTTCTACAATTTTTATTTAACTTGAGGAAAGGTTATATAGAATATTTCTGAGAAAGTGAAAGGAAATGAAAGTATCATTTAAAAGTTTGCTTTATATGGAAGCAAGCAGTTTCAAAATCATTTTATGTAGTCACATGAAAATATGAAACTAAAAATTGTACCAAATCTCTAAATAATTTACATATATGCAGCACTGAGATTTCTTATTTAATTTATAAGTTAAAATAAAATCCTTAGGTATGACATCCCTGAAGTTTTATGGAAGGAAATATTCCTAAATATATATCAGGTTAAGATATCGATTAATATTTAAAATATGTAATATGCTGGTGGACATTTTTTGAAAAACATGCCAAAGGAAACCTGCTGTCAGAGTTCAAGTTCTGCCTCTTAGATAACTGCAAAGAATTTGAAGACATTTGAAGGGAAAAAAATCTCAGAAATTTGTCTGTCTTCTTCAAACTCATGTTAGACTGAGAAGAATTTTATTGCCCGTTGATAAAGATTCCACATTTGCCACTGTAAAAAGAGTCATTTTCTCTAGCAATGAGAGTCAATCCAACAACACATAAACCACCTCTGGGAATTCTTTTTAAAATAAAACATTCTTGTGAGATCATTCAGTGAGAAACAAGAACTGATAAACATACTCACTATCACATAAACTACCATTTCTGTGCAAATTAGCAATGCTAACTAAAACATCAACTTAATGTCAAATAGGGTGTAATCTTATGCTATGGTAAAAATTAATTCCTTAGACATTGTCACTAAAGGTTTGGGCCATACGTTGTTTTTTTTAACAGCTCTGAAAATATTCTATCCAGTAATTCCTGTGATAAATCGACTGTCGTGTGCATGAATAGAACCATGAATTGGGCAACAATGTAGAACAGTCATCCGGGTTCTCTGAAGTCTGGCTAGCTAGTTCCTCTCCCGCCTGCAGCAATAACTAGCTGTGTGGCTTGGGAGAGTTAATTTACTGCTCAGAATCTTATTTTCCTCATTTAAAACAGCAACCCTCATTCCCTTTCCTTGCACTCCCTGTCAGCTTTCCTAGCTTTGATTTTATTCCTAGCCCCTTCCAGCGTCTGCTACACTCCGTTTTTTACTTGTATTATACATGCTTGCCTCTCCCCGTTAGATTGCAAGTCCCGGGAAGGAAGGCTCACCCCATCCTCCCAAACATCCTGCATAGCACCTGGTACATTGTTGGTTGATAAATATTTGTTCAAAGAATAAATGAACTAATTTATATGATGAGGGTAATATTATTACCTACCCCAGAGGGGGTAAGTAGAGTATTGTATGTTAATATATGTTATTGTATGTTAATATATGCGAAGCACTAAGAATAGCACTTGGCGGATAGTATTAATAAATGTTCAATAGTTGTTAGTTATTAATATTCCTGAGAAGTTTGTTCATAAAGTCATGGGCATTCATTTAGATCAAATCCCTATTAAAAGTTCTTTTCCTTTTAGGCAATGAATTGATTGTAGCTTCCTTTTCCCTTGCTAACCTGGAAGTCATCATTAGAAAACACATTCCAGCTTCCTGACGGTAGCTGAAGGCTGACTTTGCTCCACTGAGAGAGGAATGACAAGGTGTTAGATCCACTTGCTAAGTTAATATAGTCATTCATCGAGGATATAAAAGACACTCAAGTCCAGTGTCAAAGGCATGGAGTTTAAAGTGAAGGGTGATAGTCTTTATTAATTTTTTCATGTTTTTATTATTTAACTTAATCATCCAGCCAGGAAAGTAAAAATAAAACAGAACAAAACAATTCTATCGTTGCTTAAACATAGGTCATTCCAATGTGCAGCCTCTTTTTCTTGCTTTTTCCAAGGGTAGGGGCCTCTCACTTTCAGGCATTGCAGAAGGATGCACCTTCACTCTCTTCTTAATCTATCTTTCTAGGGTCTTGTTCATTCCTTCAAGCATCTTCTCACCTTTCCCATTCAGCCATGGAGTCACTCCTCAAGTTCTAACTACTTGCTGGGCTGTTCTCTTCTCTGCCGAGCCGTTGAGGCGCTTGCGATTGGCAGACACTCCTTTCTCCTGCCTCTCTGAGCTCCCCCGGTGGACTCTACTGAAGCTGAGCACACAAGGATGCGTAGCGTCCTGAAGGCAACATCAGATGTGGAAACGCTAACGTCGTCATCGATTTCCTGAGTACCTAACAGTTACAGAGAGCAGCCCCTCCCGAGCAGAGGTTTGGCACTTTGACACTCTTAATCTACTTCTTCCAACCTCATCTCCTTGAAGCATTTCCAGTTGAAATACAATAATCTAGTCATTTTACCAATAATTACTGAGTGCCTATCATGTGGTCAACAATGAACGAAATAGTCAATTCCTCAATCTCATAGAGATAGGAGAAAGAAGTGATGAGAGCATAGCTCCAGTGAGTGCTAGAATGTTCTCTCTCTCCTTTTCACCATCTTAATTTTAAGTCTCACTTCTGAGGAGGCCAACCATACCTAACACTGACATGTCTTTAGCTTAACAACTAACACACAGTAGTGGTGGTGGTGTGTTTAGTTAAGATGTGTGTGTGTGTGTGTGTGTATGTGTGTATTTATATGTATATAAATATAACCTTAAGAAATGGTAAGATATATACATATATATTTCGTGTATATATAATTTGTATATACTCACAAATTATTACTATATATATATTATGCATGTATGAATAAACACATATACATTGTCTCCCTAATTAACCTATAAATTACTTAAAGCTTATTGGGAGGAAAATAAACTCAAATTTGTTTTCTAGACAGTAGTAAAGTTTTATTTTCTACCAAAGGGCCAGAAGACCCTCATCATTTATTTACTTTGTAAAATTTAAGATTTTCCTGTTGAACTTACTACCTATGGGTCTGAATTTACAACCTATTTGTAGGTTAATTATATCTGATTTTTATTTTTCTAATCCTGCTTAATACAAAGTACTGTATTCACGCTTTTGAAAAGTGTTGGAAGAGGAAGAAAAGATTGTATTTGGCTGAACAACTTATGAGGGAGGAACAGTTTCTGACTCACAGAATTTAAAAAATATCTACAAGTAATTTTAAATGTTCGATGGAAATTTAGTAATCCAGAATTGAACAAGGATTATCGTTTTAAGTGAGCATTCAAAATTGAATACAATGTTTGTGAAAATATAGATAAACTACAAAGAGCCAATAGAATATAAAGTATCGCTATTATACCTAATACAGAAATATATCATTTTATTGTGCTTTACTTAATTATGCTTTACAGATATTACATTTTTTCAAATTGAAAGTTTGCAGCAACTCTGTGTAGAGCAAGTCTATTGTGCCATTTTTCCAACGGCATGTACTTCTTCATGTCTCTGTGTCACATCCTGGTGATTCCAACAACATTTCAAACTCTTTCATTATTATTATATCTGTTATGATAGTCTGTGATCAGTGATCTCTTTTTAATTTCAAAATATCAAGGGCGTACAAATGTTTTTGTTGCATAGTTTTATAATGCTTAAGTCAGGGATATTAGTGGACCCATCACCCAAATAGTCTTCATTGTACTTGTTAGGTAGATTTTTAGCCCTCCTGATTTCCACTCTTCCTCCTTTTTGATTTCCAATGACTTTTACTTCTCTCTGTGTCCATGTGTGCCTAGCGATTACTTCCAAATTATTAGAGAGAACACGTGGTGTGTGTTTTTCCATTCCTGAGATACTTCCCTTAGGATAATGATATATAGAATAAATCTTAAAGAAATAGAATTGCTCACAACAATAAACTGTAAGTAATTTAGCCAAAACTCAAGAGGCTGTTTTCCCTCTGAGGTACGCTAAGTTGTTGATGACATGCTGACACTCTGAACTTCGCCCACACGTATTTACCTGTTCCTGTCAGTGATTTGCTTCTGAATATGCTAAACGGTCATACATGACAAGCAACCTCACCAAAGTCCAACATTTTGAAGCACAGAATGAAGCTGCCTTTAATTTCTGTTCTTGTCTTTATATATTTGGAGTCTTATAGAAAGTACTGCTTCAACTTATTAATTTTCATTAATTTGCCTTTGATTTCCTTGAATTTCTAGTAAAAAATTTCTGGTCTGGGTTTTTAAACATGATTTCGGATGTTTTTCTATAAGCTCTACTAGTAATAAAGCTTAAATCTCATCAAGATATATCATAAAAATAAAATTTGAAGTGACTCGAATGTCCCCACACAATCATAATCAGATTTATAGAATATTTTGATAGATTTTGGGGTGCTTTGTTGTAGTTATTCTTGTTCGTCTTCTTTGAGAGGGCATCAGTGGATGAAGGTAAGTTGAACCTGTTAATGTGTTTTTCCAAATGTCCTGGTTTCTAAGAAACAGGTTTTCTTAGCTAAATGATGAATCTGAAAAGATTTTTTATTTATATTAATCACTTCTCTTAAGTTTGAAATCTATGAACCACATGCAAATAAAACATATTTATTAATATCGAAATTTAAACGCTCATTAAAAAATCCATACCTATTTTTCCATTTTTCCCTCTGACAAATAAATGATTGCAGGATTTTTCACTCTCAAGTATATTTTTACAAAGATATCAATGAATGGGGGGTTAACTGAGGGTATAAAAATCAGAAAAATTACTTATTTTTATTCCTTCAACACTGTTAACACCAAATAGTTCCAAACACTTGCCGCCCGGTTGCATCCCTGTCACCCATCTCCCGTGTTTCTTTCCTCTTCTCTCCAGTATTTGAATGGAGAGTCAAAGGTTTGAATAATTAATCACACAGAACTGTTTCAAACACCGCTTTGCCCTGAGAGGCCTTTCAAATAATTAGCCTCTTTGCAAGTGTTCAAAGATGTAACGCATTATGCCAAGATCGTAAAATCTCCAAATTCTTTGCTTCTTTTTGCTGATCTATAATAACCCAATGTTTCTTTATTCCCAGTTGTTCAATAAAACATAGGCAGAAGATGGCACTGTTTCTTCATTGTTTAAAAGCATATATACACCAGCAAGTAATCTCTTCACTTTAAACAAAAAGTAATTTTAAAAAGCTACCTATACGAAAAACATACAGGTTTATTAGAAAATGGAGGCAAGACTATGTGGCATAAAGCATAATTTATTTAGACACCAGGATAGGAAATAATCAAAAAATAAACAAGAAAAACACAACAGTTGTATATATTTACTTTCCAGGAAATTACAAGAATAGCTCATTTTATAACAGCATTAATTATATAGGAAAAAATATCACACTCAGGGGTGATATAAAGGGCTTGGAAGAGTGTCAGCACTTAATTTGGAGCTTGTGTCCCATCTTTACTTTTTCAATACATGAGACCTTGGACAAGTTACTTCTCTCTGAATCTAAATAATGTCATCTGAAAAATGGAGGCAATAATACCAGTACTATTTTTAAGGATTAATTGAAAATACAGTAAGTATTCCACTGATAGCCATTGTTTTATCATACTATAATATAAACTTTGTGTGGGGCAAAGACAAAAAATATGTTTTTTATCACAATATTATCAACATTTAGCACAATGGCTGACATTTAATAGAAGCATGAAAAATGTGCCTTAAAGAGTTCCTATCTGAATTATATAAAAACCTCAAACAACTTGATAGCAACAAAACAAAAAAAACCTAATTAAGAAAAGGCAAATAACCTGAAAAGACATTTTTCAAAAGAAGACATACAAATGGCCAACAGCCATATGAAAAAATGTTCAACATCACTAATCATCAGGGAAATGCAAATAAAAGTCACAATGAGATATCATCTCCCACCTTGTTAGAATGGCTATTATCAAAAAGACAAGAAATAGTAAGCGTTGAAGAGAATATGGGAAAAAAGGAACCCTTGTACACTGTTGATGGGAATGTAAATTAGTACAATCATTTTGGAAAACAGTATGGAGATTTACCAAAAAATTAAAAGTAGAACTATCATATGATCCAGCAATTCCACTTCTGGGTATATATTAGAAAGTGAAATCAATATGTAGAAAAGATATCTGTACATGTTTGTTGCAGCACTATTCACAATAGCCCAGATATGGAATCAACCTAAGTGTCCATCAAAAGACGAAGGCATAAAGAAAATGTGGAATACTATTCCGCTTTAAAAAAAGAAGGAAATTTTGTCTTTTGTGATAAGAGGGATGAACCTGGAGGACATCATTATGCTAAGTGAAATAAGTTAGATACAGACAGACAAATACCACATGATCTCAGTTACTTGTGAAATCTGAAAAAGAGGAACTCAAAGAAGCAGAGAGTAGCATGGTGGTTACCAGAGGCTAGGGCAGCGGTTGGAGGAATTGAGATGTCGGGCAAAGGATACAACATTTCAGTTACACAGGAGGAATAAATCAAGAGATCTATCATACAACATAGTGATTATAGTTAAGAACAATGTATTGTATACTTAAACATTGCTAAGAGAGTAGATTTTAAAGGTTCTCACCCCCAAAAAGGTAAATACGTAAGATAATAGATATGTTAACTAGCTTAATTTAGTCATTCCACAATGTTCAACATTATATATAACCATCCTGTTGTACACCATAAATATACACAATTTTTATTTGTCAAAAAATTAAAAATAAATAAATAAATAAATTTGGTAACTGAACAAAAAAAGTTAAGTTTCTCCCAAGAGCCAATATAATTAAAAACTATAACATGTTATTTTATTATTTGGAAAACCTTATATAAACTAGAATTTTTGATTTTCCTAGTAAGAATTACCAATCTAAAAACCATTTAGCTGGAAAAAAAATGTTGCTTATGTAGAATACACAAACAAAAAAACGAGAACTTCAATGGATTGAATATTTGCTATAAATGGCTTTCAAAAAAGAATTATTAAAAAAAGGATATTTGAATTTTCAGAAGCAATGAGTGAATAAAAACAAGTAATCTAAAGAGATAGAAATAATCTATGTTTTTTTTTTCTATTTGTAATCACGGCTGTTAACATTATTACACACAAATAGATAATAATGTCTGAAAATAAAATAAGAAACTTTTGTTCCTGTGCGACTGCCCAAATTTACAGGCAAGACAAGTTCCTTGAATCCAATCTACATTGATTAAGCATGTACATTTAAAATCATCACACATAAAAATGATGAGCTCGCCCACTTAATCTGAGAATTTAACTCCAGAGCAAATTCACAACTTAGAAATCAAAATTGCAAATACATGTTTAAAAAGAATGTTAAATGAAAGTCCATTTTCTCTTCTTCTTGGGCATATAGTCAGCCTGTATTTCCTAGTCTGCCTTGCATTTAGGTTTAGCTGTGTGACTGATTTCTAGCCGATGGAATGTGAATTGAAGTCATAAGTGCTATTTCTATGTGATAATTTTTAAGAAATAGATGTGTCCAGTAGTGGGGTACCAAGGGCAGGAAGGTGGTTGAGCTCCACCCAGCAGGGAAGAATATTTCATCACTGATATGTTTAGAATTTCTGCTGTAAAACATTTCTCATTCCTTCCACTAGCAAAATGCAAACAGAAAAAAAGTGTGGAGGAGGGGTGGCTAACAATGGAAAACTACAGATGGCAAAAATATAGTTACCTTTATTGCATAGATAATTCAGTCTGAACAGGAAAACCTGATGTAGACAGGTGAGCTAAAACTAAACTTCTCTTGTTCTTGAGCGTTATAAATTGTTGGGCCCGTTTGTTCTAGCAGTTCACATTACCTAAACGAACACCTGAAGAAAATAATGACATCCCAAACCCACAAAATTTACTATTTACTACAGTCTTTCTTAACCACTTTCTTTACACTATCATATCACTAAATAAGATGTCTCTGCTTTTTACTGTCTTCACTAAATAAGGTGTTTATTGGCTGGAAAGAAATCTTACTATTTATTTCTCTCTGACCCTGTCTAAGTTAAAATATTATAAGAATGCTTTGCTTACTTGACTTCAAATAATAACAACTTTCTCAGGAGGGGGACCCAACACTGTCCAGCTGATTAGCAGTTCTATCTAGTAGGCATATAATTTTTATTAAAATATATGTATTCTTAAATGAACAATACAAAAATTAAAGTCTGTGTATACAGGTAAGTTTTTACTCCATTTTACATGAATATATCTATTTTTATGTCTCTGTTGATAAATCCATCACTTAAGCCCTTCTCAGGTTTGTTCCATTTCTCATATCGACTGTAATGAAGGAAGCAGGAGTGAGGAAATTCTGTTTGAAGCTGAATTGTTATTCCTTACTTCTACCTTCCGCGCATGTAACGGTGGTGGTGGTTGTGGGGGTTAGGGATGTAGAGGATGACATAATTCATCTAAGCAGGAAGAAATACCATATTTCTATTCCCTTTCACTACAGTGCATTATTAGACATGAGAGGGAAGAATTAGAAATTCCCAAGTCACTGCTAATTGTTTGCAGCTGAAGAGTAGACCTGGAAGTGGGGGATTTATAGCAAAACATATTAATCAGTCTTGTATAGTGAAGAAAGGAAGAAAAACCAAGAGCACTCATGTACTGATGGGCACTTGGGTTGTTTCCACATCTTTGCAATTGTGAATTGTGCTGCTATAAACATTCGAGTGCATGTGTCGTTTTTATAGAACGTCTTTTGTTCCTTTGGGTAAATGACCAGTAATGGGACTGCTGGATCAAATCGTAGCTCTACTTGCAGCTCTTTTAGGTATCTCCATATTACTTTCCACAGAGGTTGTACTAGTTTGCAGTCCCACCAGCAGCGTAGGAGTGTTCCTATCTCTCCACATCCACATCAATATTTATTGTTTTGGGACTTTTTGATCAAGGCCGTTCTCACTGGAGTTAAGCGATATCTCATTGTGGTTTTTATTTGCATTTCCCTGATGATTAGAGATGTTGAACATTTTTTCATATGTTTGTTGGTCATTAGTATGTCTTCTTTTGAAAAGTTTCTGTGCGTCATCTTTCACAGATCTAGAAAAAATAATTCTAACACTTCCTATGGAACCAGAGAAGACCCTGTATAGCAAAAGCAATCTTAAGCAAAAAGAACAAATTGGGAGGCATCCATTTACCAGACTTCAAGCTATACTATAAGGCTGTATATAGTCTCTTCCTTTAGTTGAGGGAGAATGATTAAATGAGAAAACTAAAATATCAAATATGACAATTGCTACAATGAAGAGAGTTCTGCATACTAGGCTTAAAGTAAAGGTATGTAACTTGGAGAAACGTTGGAATTGCTATTGATTAAGGTCTTATGTGAAGGAAGCATAGGCATAAACTATATAGAATGCTAAGGAAAGAGAAACAGCACATGCAAAGGCTCTGTAATAGGAGACACTGAATTTTGATCCAAAGGTTGGAATGGAGAGAAGGGTCAAGATAGTGCAGTCAAAGGCAGCAGGGATCAGTGGGTGCAAGGTCTTCTAGACTGTTCAGTAATGTGATCTTTATCATTTGGTAGGGATGCCAGCAGAGGGTTTTAAACAGAAAAAAGTGACATGTTTAGATTGGAGGGAGGCCAGTATGCATAATGAATATTGGTTGCTAGGAGACTGTTGTAATATTTCAAATGAGGAGGTTCGAATGAGTGTGGTATGCAGATTAACAGAAGGTTGGTGAATTTGATAGGTAGGCACTAAAATCAACTAGCCTTTTTAGTTGGCCAGAGATACAGTTATTGAAGCAAACCTTCATGAATGGATATGATTCCCTTGTCCTTATACCATCATTGTGGATAAGCCTCTTCACTGAACCCTCTAAAAACTACACCACAAGCATTTCCTCTTAGAAGTACAATGTACATAGTGAAATCTCCACTAAATTTAGTTACCCAATAAGGTAAATGTATTACTATACACATGGTGGTGAATAAACAAAGCCACTTCTCAAAGATAGTGACAGAGGCACAAGTCATCAAGTCACCTTGTGATTAATGCTATAAAGAAAGAAGAAGAGGTAGTGTGGAAGAATGGTTAGTGATAAAAGGACAGCAGAATCAGACATTCCTGTCAAACTTCTTTTTTTTTTTGGTTGATTGTGTAGTAATTAATAACTGCAAATCTTGCTTAGGAAAAATTATCTGTTCCATGGATACATTTTTCTCTTTTTAGAAATATGCAGCAAAGATGATTTTGTTTATTTGTTTTATTTTCCTAAATTGTGTTTTTTATATCTTATATAGGATGTTTCCTTCTATTTACATATCCTAGACACTTCAAAAATAAAAAATAACCAAAACAGAAGTTTTCTCCCTTCCTGACAAATATGAAACTGTTATCTCTTTATTCTAATTCATGCTGCCACGAAGTAGTTCAGTTGCTGTGTCTCAAGGATGGGTATCAAATTAAGGTGGTATGAAGCAACTTTCTGGAGCTAAGCAAATAGTCTATATCTTGTTTGAGTTGGCAGTTACCTGGTGCATCCAATAAAAATTAATTAAGCTGACTACTTAACAGTTGAACATTTTTTTGTATATAAAATTTTCGTCAATTAAAAACAAAGTTAATTTAAAAATTGATAGAGTAGCTATTCCTCTTGGTTCTTTGTGTGTCTGAAGGTAAGGTATTATAAAAGATTAAACCTACATGATTGAAAGTAGGATAAAGTGAACACTGTAACTGTTAATAGAGAAAACTAAAAAGGGACCCGATGATTTTTAAGTTATTTAAATTGTTATTACTTTCTGAAGGGGATTAAGGAGTCTTTCTAGATTTAGAAGTAAAACAAGAACAAGAGATAAAACAATGAAAGAAGTGGGATGTTAGATTTCAGGAAAACCTCTAAACAATTGATGCCTTTCGTAACAGCAATAGGCTGAGATGCGAAGATTCGATAGTGCACGTGATAAGTACTAAATAGAAATAACATGAATAGCTGTCTGGGACTTAAGAGATATTTCTACAGATAACGGCTTTGGTGAGAGGAACTTTGAGGCTTTTATCAACTTTGAAACTTCAGGATTCTAAAATTTACATTTCAGTGTACCTAAAACTATTACATCTTAATTGTCCTAGCATAGCTATTCTCGTGTCTGAAGGCTGTGCTTAACATACTGTTCATCATACCTCACTGTCTATCACATTTAACACATTTGCTACCACCTTTAAAGTAGTGTATTTATAAATGTGTGTAGACCGTGTACTGTTTTATACTGAGTTTAATTTTATGAATTTATTTTAATCTTATTCCATGTCTTATTTTCTGTTTCAATTTGTCTCCAGTATCATCCTTTAAAAATATTCTCATTTAATGACATGAAATAAGCTGCTTTATCTGGTGAGTGACAATTTTGGCTTACCCTCTTGTTAAGGAGGATCTGTCCATGAAGTACCAAAATGAGCCAATACTTTTACTAGCAGATTTGTGGATTTCCTGGATTATAAAATTTTAATAAAGGTATAAATAAATAAATTCATAAATGCATAAAAATGATAAATATTTAGAGAGAGGACTGGCCTAAGGTTGTCAAAAGTTTATTTTGAAAAGTAAGGCTATATTAAAAAACTACAGAAAACAGCTAAAATCCAGTATTACCATTATTCTGCAGAAAAAAATGAGGGAGCTTTAAAGACCCCCAAAAAGGCAATCAAAATCAGAAATGTTATTGACTATATATATTCATACAAATACTAATATATAAGAGTATAATCAACAGACATTGGCTGAAACAACTTACTGGTTTATACTGACTAACACCATGCGTGGATTATAATGTTGAAATTAAAATAAAACAAAACTATGCATTTAATATATTTTGTTTTAAGAAAAACATTTCATTGTCCTTATGTTCTCATGTTGTCTTGGATTATAAAAAATAAATTGGGTGGCCGGGCGCGGTGGCTCATGCCTGTAATCCTAGCTCTCTGGGAGGCTGAGGCGGGCAGATTGTTTGAGCGCAGGAGTTCGAAACCAGCCTGAGCAAGAGCGAGACCTGACTCTACTAAAAATTAGAAAGAAATTAATTGGACAGCTAAAAATATATAGAAAAAATTAGCCGGGAAAGGTGGCGCATGCCTATAGTCCCAGCTACTCGGGAGGCTGAGGCAGGAAGACCACTTGAGCCCAGGAGTTCGAGGTTGCTGTGAGCTAAGATGACGCCGCCACTGCACTCTAGCCCGGGGAACACTGTGAGACTCTGTCTCAAATAAATAAATAAATAAATAAATAAAAATAAAATAAATAAATAAATAAATAAATTAGATACAAATAAATGTCCACAGATGTAAATCTGGGAAATGTTTATCTCAAACGTACTATATGGGCAGTATTATGAAAATGGGGTGGGTGAAGTGCATTTGACAATAAACCACAAGAATTATAATAA
>CAUYSK010112045.1:0-21534 GCA_963575035.1 Avahi laniger
GAATTACATCTATTAGATATTGGGCAGGGGGGAGGGGGGAGGAGGGAGGAGGGGACGGGTATATGTGTACACAAAGAGTGCAATGTGCACCACGCAATGGGATGGACATATTTGAAACCTGGACTGAGCGGGGGAGGGGGGCAAGGGCAACACATGTAACCTAAACATCTGTACCCTCATATTATGCTGAAATAAAAAAAATTAAAAAAAAAAAAAAGAACATGGGCTTCAGGGTCATTTAGGTTCACCTTATATGTTCAAAGTATATGTTCTTTGGGAAGTTATGGAGAGTTATTTAACCATTTGAGCCTTATAGTTTTTTATGGTTTCCTCAACTATAAGAAAAAAGTACCAGTAGTATCTCCTTTATACAGTCAAAATGAGGATTAAATTAGATAATATATGAAAGAGATCAATACAGTATCCTTCAGTTAGGTATGTGTCAAAGTAAGTGGCAGATCACCATAATCATCATGATCATCATCATCATCATGAGAGCTTGGCTGGCCTGGCAGAGAGAATAATTTCTATGGAAGAGTAACTTCAGCTATTTGGGTCTGTTGACTATATGTTAAACTAACTTTTTTTTAAACCATATGGCTTCAAAGTATTTTGTTTAAAGGGTAGCAACCAGTGGGAATAAATGTTATGGAATATTCCATGAAGACAAATCAGACAAATCAGTGCCCATCATCATGTTAGAAATAAACTATTTCACATGACACTGGGGGTTAGACATGCAGAGTCCTCTACTTCTAATCTCATGGAAGAAATAACAAACACACTTTGGAGTCAGTGAAAAACCAGTCACTTACATGCCAGCTCAAATAGGATAGGTGATTTTGTAAAACCAGTGTCTTTTCAGCTATGACCAATGATACCATTTCTAAGATCACTTCATTGTGGTGGTTGTTGTAGGGGGGAAACCACAATTATATTACACCGAATATTCAATATAAAAATTTGCATTATAAGTACAACTAACAAAAGCCTTAAAAACCATTGATCACTAGCAGTTTTGTAAGTCATAAGATCTATATAGTATTTATACTGTAGGAAGATAGCTTCTGCTTTGCAAGGTTCTGGTTTTAAGGCATTTTTTTCAAGAAGCTTCTTCAGCCATTAAGAGTCTCGAGATCATCCCCAGCCTAGTCCCTCTGGAGTCTCCCCACTGGCCTTCAAGCTCAGAGGTCACGGTGAAAGGAGATTGGTAAAAGTAGGATCCCAAATGGTAGGTCACTTTTACAGATGGACCTCAAAGCAGGACTGTTTGGTCTTACAGCAAATCCCTCAATGCCATCAGTGCCTTCTAGCGTTGATGTCATGGATAATCCCAGAGAGAAAAAAAAAAAAGAAAAAGAAAAGGTCATTCTTCCTTGCTCAAGAATTCTACTGCTGGCAACCACTAGTCTTCCTTAGTTTTCCTGCCTCCCCCAGCACATCCAGGTGGCATAAAACTTCTCAGAAAATAATAGTAACTCAAGAATAGTTTGGAATCCTGTGGAATTAAGGCTTATCTCTTGTCTTTTCTCCTCTTCGTCTTCTATTATGGCCAGGATCCTGTAATCTTGTCTTCACAGCAGAGGTAGCCTTAGATATAGACAAAAATACATCTAGCTTGTGGATACAAATGAACTGCTTGGGGTGTTAAGATCCATGAGGGTAGGGATCACGTCTGGTTTTTTTCCTATTGTAAAATCAGTGCTGGTCACATGGTAGAAACTCAATTAAATTGACTTATTAATTAATTCAAGAATTCTGTCTGAAAATACCTGTCTCCATCCCCAAAACAATTCGTGATGCCTGATATTCCCACATATTGGCTTCTTTTAAATATGGCATTATATTCCAGGATTGAGATTCAAATGTTATCTGTAAATGACAACATTTTAAGCTAAGATGACCCAATGAGAACTTAACTCAATTTATTTTAGTTTATTAATTAACCAGTCACTTAACAAGTTCCACTGAAAAGGAGAAACAAACCAGAGAAATTATGAATTGCAACTTTTGACAAAAGCTCTGAGCTGAAAGTAGGAAGCTATGGGTTCTACTTTCAGCTCCACCAAGTAGATGATCTTTTTTCCTTATCCAAAAGTGTAAATAAATTATTCTGCTTTGTTTTACTGATAGGGTTGCTGTGAGAAGCAAATGAGATAAGGAATGTGAAAACTTGTGTTATAAAGAGCTATAGAAGTACAAGAATTACACACTAGCTGAATCCAGTAGATGTGTGTGTTCGGATGGCTAAAAATACCTGTTTTGGGATTTCTGGGCAACCAGAATGTCAGGTGAGGACATTTGAAAAGGGGACACAGAAGAGAAATAAATAGGGGTCAAAGGAAAACTCTGTCAATTCTTTGTTTGATCAAAGGCAGCCTTGGATGTGCAAGACCACCAGCCAGACTAGGAAATACCAGAGTTGCCGCCTATAGAATTCAATCTTATGGTAGAGGCACAGTTAAGTTTCCAGCATCCCTAGGATTTGCAGATGCATTAGTCACATGACTTGTAGCAAAAAGATCTGCCCCAGCTTGCCAGGGGTCCCTACCAATGACTTCTGGGAAGCTATTCCCTGGAGCACACCTTGAATACCAAAATATTCTTCAATCTTTCCATTAGGAAAATTCTGATTCTCTGTGGGTCTTGAAATCAGCTATAGTCTGATTAAAGGGAAACATTCAACTTTTCCTTTGCATAAAGTACGCTTATAATCCTAGGAAGCCATCCTTCAGCCTTCACACAGCAGCGGATCTGATAAATATATTTAAATGCTCCCAGTTACCCATTGTTGCACTTGGTGTTGGGAAGGGTAGTATTTCCAAACTCTTGAACTAATTTTCTAATACGGAATCACTTGACTTATTTGGAGAGTGAGGGAGTTAATGTTAAAGTTTAATTGTAATCCAGGGGTCACAAAGAATCCACTTTTTGAAGCACCCAAAACTTGTGCCAATATAATTTTAACTCCAAGGACATCAAAAACAGATTACAGGAATCCCGTGTCAATGGATGTCAGATCGGCAAAGCCACAATTAAGAGTAGAGTTGAAATTCTAACTGTATTCGCTATGTTCCACAGTTAGCTTGACCCAAGTCTAAAACTGTATCTTTGAAGATTGTGCCATTATTGATGAAAGTTACAAAAAAGTAGGAAACAGAAAAGGATGATGTAATTTCTGTAAATTGAATAAATTCATTTAAAGTTGAGTGGAGAGTTATCTAATTTTTCTCATGCTGCTGATATTTAAAAGGAAGGTTTGTTTGGATTTTTGTTTTTAACAGTGAAAATGGTTGCTTAGCAACTCCGTCCTGCATTGCATGATTCTGTTATGACTTCCACCTGCTGGGGAAAAACATCAATAAAATCCTCTCTTTGAAAATCAGAAAAGTAGGTAAATGAGCCAGTGACTCAACTGAATACATGGTATCCTTGCAAGATTCCAAAGACACATATGCATTTACTTTAAAACAAAAAACAGATGTTAATATTTTACGAAATGTACTCAAACAAAATTTAACAATAGCCTAGGCATCACAAAATGAGGTTTATTTCAGTATAATTTCTGTCATAACTGAAAATACAGGCACAGCTTATTCAAACAGAATGTACAGTTGCTGGTGTGGCATAATCTGAGGGATAGACCAAAGTTCTGCCGTCCCCCAGACTTCTCGCTGGCCCGTGGCACCTGAAGTCAGCACCCTTGCAGGCAGTCTCTAAGTTCAGCATTTGCATTCAGAAGACCCTGTTAATATGACATCATCTGGGAGGGCCAACACCCTAACACCCTGCGGTATGTGCTGCCATCACACTATACATACCTGGGCTTGCAGATATAATGTTCAAGACATTTATTTGCTTCACGAGGCAATTGAGCTTAGGGTATGCTGCCCTAGTGATGCTTCAATCGTAATTAAGGTGTCCAAGTAGTTTGTGTGCCAAAGGCTGCTAACTGCATGCCTACGTCCATTTTATCCTTCTTTCACAGCAATAATCCCCTGAATTTTTACATTTCTCAGTCTGCCTTGTGTAGATGTAACCATGTGTCTAATTTTGGCCAATAAAATGTAAGTACAAGTATTGTGTAGCAATAAGATGTCTTTAAAAGCACTGCTGGCCTACACCCTTGGTTCTCTTCTTTTTCTTTCTCCATCCAGCTACTAGGAATAAAGATGTAATTGCTAGAGCTCTAGCAGTTACATTAGACTGTGAGGTCAGGGGCCAAATGTAAGGATAGTAGAACCAAAATCTGGAAAATGACTAATCATAGTGTACCTTCTAAAACAGCTATAGAGAAAAATAAGCCTCTATGGTATTTAATGCAATATTATTTTAGATTTTCTGTTACATATAGCAAACCTAATTCTAATTATAGTAAGCTAATGCAATAAGACAAAGCTCGACTGAGAAGTTACTAGGTATATTTTCCTTATACTTTTAAAAGCTATATTACAAAGCAATTTACCTAAAACTCAGTAGCAAAGAATATATGGCCACTCCCTTCTTTATGAATTCTGATTTTTACATACCCAATACTGTAAAAGGCAGGTCAGTGGGGAAACAAGAAGTTTGACCTGAGACCTTCTTATTGCAGCAAAAAAAGCCAGTAGTGATCATAGTCCTGGCAGAGCACCCAGGGGTAAGCTTTTGATATGACTCAGTTACTTTGGGGTTTTACAGTCCCTTAGAAGTTATATAAAGTAAGTGTGAAGAGGTTACCACTTGGGTGGATTTAACTTGCTAAGCAATTTATTGACAAATATAGCTTAATTACACCTCGAATTCATTTCCAGATTTTCTTTTTCTAAATCATCTTAAATATTTAATCTATGACCTTCTGGACCCAAGGACTGAAGACTCCCAGATTTGCACTCATACTGGCTTCCAAGCTTAATTGTTCAGGCAATTAATCACCAAGTAATCATGGTTAAAGAAAATGCCCTTTAGGCATGCTCTTTAGGTTCATGTACATAGAGAATGGGGCCTGATCTGCTCATCTCTCATGTGTAGTGTATGCAGTATTCAGGGGTGGGCTCTGAAGCCAGACTGCCTAACTCCAACATGGCTCTGCCACCAGGGTATAAAAGTTATAAATACTCTGTGGCCCAGACTCCTTGCCTGTGAAATGGAAGTGGTAATCACATATACTTTATGGGATTGTTACAAGGATCAAGTGAGATAATACATAGAAGCGTGTAGAATTGTGTCACGCAGGTGGTAAGTGCTCAGGAAATCACAGCCATGAGTATCTCCTCCACCCAGCACAGCTCAGGTGCAAAGGGTTAAGAGCAGGTGAACATCTGAGCATTGATGGTGGGACAGGGCAGCATTTCTTACAGTATCTTGCTTCTGTCCTAAATTTTGCTGAGCTTCAGTCCACAAGAAAGAAAAATAGAAAATACAGGATAGTTAGTCAAGCAAGAAACTGAGTCTCACTTCATAGTTTAATGTCATTTGAGCCAGGGACCATTTGGTGAATACCGTGGTACCTTTCTCAGGACAATGTCTTTAAATACAGAAAACAAAGTACATAGGGTTACAAAGGAAGCTAATTAGATTGGAATTTCATTATTAAAATATTTTTAAATGCACAATTGTGATTATGTAGTACCTGTGCTTATTTATCAACACATTAAATAATAAATATCTAGCCATATTAACTACATTTTTTTACTTTCTGTGTTCTTGATGCTCTGTAATTTGGAGCCTTGATCCTGAAGAGTCTCCTCCCTCCCAGAGCTAGTTAATTCCCAGAGAGCAAATGACACCCACAACAACACACCTTTGACATAGGAGCCAACCAATCCAGAGCCACCCCCCATCCCTGCTCCACCGCAAAGCGTCTCCTTTATCAAACTCTCACCAAGCCAATATTCTCCCTGTCCTAAATCACCCCAGGTGAGGTACCAGGCAACTAGGGACCACCTCTATAGCCCAGAGCCCACCAAAATTATTCATTCTAAGCTTACTCAGCATACTTACCTTGCCTCAGCCCTTCCGTCGCATGAAAACCCCAGTAAAGGCTGTGCGCCATGCTCTCCGCTGTTCCTCTCCTGCCTGCTGGCCAACCCCAGTGCTACCCTGTGTGGTCCTGCAGGGCCTGTTATCCTTCCTGGTTTTAGAGATCTGTAAGTATAAAACCTCTTCCTTCAAGACAATCATTTCTGTGTCTGCTTATCTCACCATACCCAATTAAAACAAATTCTAAGTACAAATTTTAAGACACTAGCTGTGGGTCCAATAACTTTATCATTTTGACATAATGGTGGGTATAAATGATGTTTTGGAATATTTGCAACGACTGTAATGTGGCATGGCTATCTCCTCCATTTCTCTGAGTGACAAAGTCACAGGTACTGCAATCCTACTATGGTTTTATTATACCTATATTCATTACTGAAGAAACTGCTCTATTTCAGAGAGAGGTTAGTAAAAATAAAAATGTATTTTTGTCCATCCAAGTTCACTGATCCCCGACTGCAGCAGTCCGTGGATGCCAGGTTGAAAGCTCCTGTAAACAGATGAAACTGACTTTGTACTGATCACGAGGCCGGCGGCTCTCCAAGACTCAGGTCAGATTTGGGTTCTGAGTATTCCTGAAACTTCCTTCCAGTCAACTACTAGGGAAGGGAGGGTAATGAAATTACTAAGAAGCTTCACCACCCAAACACACAAGATTTCTGAGTAATTGTTCCAAATCAGAAGAGAGACACTTTCCACTTTCTTAAAGAGACCATTGTTCCACCTCCTACAGGGCTTCCGGCACCATCACTGCAGCTGTCTCTGCCTCTAACACAGCAGCTATGTACGATACTGTTGCTTGCAAGAAAGCATCTCAAAATTAATCTCAAAAAGATTTGGTTTTGCCACAGTACCTTTTAAACATTTCATAGAAGAAAACTGGTTTAAAAGAAAATTGTATTAAAATTGAAAATAAATATACTCTGACTTAGCAATTCTACTTCTGGAAATTTATAAGCATACCTACTTGAACAGGTACACACACACAAATTCACTGTTGGATTGTTCGTGGCAGAAAAGGACTGAAAACAGCCCATAAGTCCATCAGTAGGGGATGGGTTTAAACTGTGGTCCACTCATAGGGGAAGACCATTTGGATTTTTAAAAGGAATAAAGAGGCTCCCTATGCCTTTTAAGATATGTTATATGAAAAAACAACATGCACCACAATGTAAGTATAGTATGCCACCTCATGTGCAAATAATAGGAAATGAGAATATATATTCGTACATGCATACAGAAAGTAGGGCATACAAGAAATTAATAACAGTGGTTATTTGTACATGGGACATGGAAATCATGCAGATGTTAGGCAAGGCCAGGAGGGAATTTGTTCACTTTTACCTTTACACATACCTATATCTATATACTTATAGACATATTTAATCTGAGGCCATATGAATGTAACACCTATTCAAAACATTTTTAGTAAAATGGTTTTACCTCAGACCTACGAATAGGCTAGAATGAGTTCATCACACTCGAGGTCTATAAATGTTTGTGTACCCAACAATATTTCCTAAGCCTTCCTCTGACCAGAAACTTTATTAAATGTTTGTTTTTAGTGAAGAAGATAAGGGCAATCATCAGAAACAGATTCCTGCAGGACATAAGGAAGAAATATGAACCTTACACTCATAAATTTTAAAGGAAGCCCCTTATAAATACATTTATTTTGAGCAGAGTTACCACAACTTGTAAAGCAGCTCTGGTCAGTTGACCATACTACACTCGATTGTAATTACCTGTGAGGAGATCATCCACAGGGCAAATGATGTGTGACAAATTCCAAAGCCTGAGCCAGCTTCCTAGACAACAACGCTTCTCCCTTCATTTCTTCTCCTCAGTCTCCTTCCCACTCCCTCCAACTGTCCAGGCATTGTATGCTCAGGGAATGCAAATTAATGTCAACATTAGACTAAGTAAATTAGGAAGGTAAATCTATCAGTAGAAAAATCAGGCAGCAGAGCACAAAGCCAAATATAACTGACTTTTGGATTATTTGCTGCTGTGAAACTTGGTCTATTGGTAAAAATAGCCAGCTGTAGTTTCTGAAGACTTAAGAAAATGGAAAATGGTCTAGTAAGTCCCCTGGCTGGCCTCCTTCTGGTATCCCAGTTGGGAGACGGGTCTTTGTTTGTTACTAATCCCTGGATGGGCTCAAAAATCTTAAATGTCATTTTATTGATTGTGGACTTTTATTTTATCACTAGAACCCTTCTTCTAAAGGAAATTTTATGCATGAACTTAAGAATAGGTAAAGCAAAAGTAGGACACCAAGAGCTCTGACAGCCTGTACCCCTTCCACCTGCACCTCCTCCCCACCAAACAGCCAAAGCTACCTCCAGAAAAGCCCCAGTATTGTAAGAAGCTTTTTGGAAAACACTGATCAAGTTCAATCTGCCTAGTCTGGCATTCAAGGCTCCATAGAATCAGGCTTTCACCTTCTTCTGTTACCAACCTTCTGACCCATTCTGTTTCACATGAACTCTCCAAAACTTGTCCATTCATTGTTCCTGAAACATACCACGCAGCCTCCTCTTTCTGTTCTGCTCCTTCCCCACCGAGAAAGCCCACATGCCTCCCCTCCACTCCTGAGTCCTACATGTCCTTCTAAACGCAGCCCAGGGCATCCATCAAAGCCAAACTCATTCAGGGAATCTTCCTAGTTATTTCTTCCTTCTTTGCACTGCATTTTATTCCTCTCTTTATAAATACATTCAATCTTCCCAATAAAATTAGAAACTCCTCCAGAACAAAATCCAGTTTTATCTGAAATTTTTTTCAACTCCAAGATGTAACACATAGCAGGGCTTAAGAAATATTTGATGAAAACATGTAGGTAATTAGATCAAATCAGGAGGCTATGTATATATTTAGAAATGAGATGGCACGCATTTAGTGTCTCCAGCTTTCCTTTCAGGTATATATGTTATAACTACAATTCAAATTTCAGATTGGTTGGTTAATTTTAACGCTAGCCAGAAAAGCCAAATTTTACTATCTCAGAAATGATCTATAATCCCTTAATAAAATCTTCACTGAGTGCTCATCTGGTGTCTGTGCTATCACAGTTTGGTTATGTGAGTATACAATACATATTATTAATATTTTTAAAATCTACAAGTCCAGAATTATTTTATTTTACCTAAAATATTAGCTGTGTTCTAGAATTTCAAGTGATTTGTACATTTTTAAGCCTTATGACATTCAGTTTCTATGATAATCCTAAAAAGAAAGCAAATTAAAATTGGTATATCCATAATATGCTAAAATAAAGAAATTATTCTGAGTAACTGGAAATTCACCATCAGTATTTGTTTTGTCATGTCAAAGTTGAGGTAAAAATTATCTTGCTTAAAATTTTTTTGTAATCAAATTTTTCCTTGTCTAATACCCTAAAAAACTAGATGATGACATTGTTGATATTTTAGAATCAGTACGTATAATCTTCTGTAAAGTTCTTAAGGTTGTACAAGTGGAAACCATGCTAACTAGGTATTTGGCAAGAGCCAATGACCTGTAGATCACTGAAGACACTGGGCACTGTATCCAATGCAGGCAACTCCTGCTTCATTGCTTACCAGGATCTCAGCCTCACTGGGCCTCGATGCCGGAAGGTTGGAAATCGAAAGGGGAAAGGATGGAGAGGCTGAAAAAGGGATGAGGAATACAAATAGGAAAAAAGAAGAGTAAAACAGAAGAGAGGGCACAAAGAAGAAAGAGAGAAGGGAGAGGGAGGAGGAGGAAGAACAGAAGGAAGAACTGTGGTGAAATTAGAAAAGAAATCGATGCACCTATTAGACAACAGTAAGCATTGCGCATGGCCATTGGCTACAGGTGTAATACAACACCAGACACTGCGACTGCAAGCCTAAACCGCAATGTGACTAGAGAGGCCCGAATTCACAGGACCGTCAGAGAGGGATTTCCAAACAAAGAGGCATTGCTTGGAGCTACCAGAAACAGCAGACCTGCAAGGGCATCTTGAGTTTAAAAAGGCCTTGCTTGAAGAAATGGGTGGATGGAACCTCTAGAACCGCCTAAGGTAGGGGAGGCCTGGAGAAGCCAGTGGTGAACAAGAGGAAGAGGCACCCTCCTGGAGGCGCCTGCCAGACTCAGATGCCTCACGGAGCGTAGGAGACGTCTCTTAACCCGACAAAAGGCAGGGCTGATACGAAGTTGGCTAATCAAAGTGATTAAAGTTGAGAATCATAAAAAAGTGATTCATAAATAATTTAAATATTTTACTGTAAATAAAAATATATCAATGTGCATTCATCCTCTCATCTCTTGACGATGCGTCAGTGCCTCTCTTTGTGATGGGTCCACTGATTGGGGTCTCATCGTTCTGTGTAGGGCACCACCTTACCTCGTATTTTTGCAGCAGATTCTTTCCTACTTTGGTAGGAGGAGGAAAATACATTTTGAAACTTGCATGTGCTGTTTCCAAGAAAATTATTAATTCACTTAATCTATTGTTTCACTTATCAGACTATGTTATAGTTATTTGCTTCTATGTCCCTTGCTAGAATGTGAATTGGAGAAAGGGGCATAGATTATATCCAAGTTTTCTTTGTGATTCTGCTCCCCAGGCAGAGCCCACTAACCTGGGCCATAGTAAGAATTCAATAATTGTTTGTGGGGTTAATTCTCAAACAATGCTGGGAAGCAAGTATTAACCCCTGGTTCTAGGTGAGAAAATTGAGGCTCTCCAGAGATGAAAGTCACACATTTAGTGGATGGCTGAGATAGCATTTATCCTAGGTCTTCAGTCTGACTTTAATAATTCATGGTGTCTCCTAGTGCAGACACATGATAACCTACATTAGAGGGTCCTGAGGAGCCATGTACAACCTCCCTCGTGCCATGGCAGGTCCCCTAGAGAACGTGATAGTAGAGGTTGGGATCTCAGAGCATGGCTGGCCTCAAGTGGCCAGGATTAACAGCCTTTTTCAACTCAGCATTTACTTCACAGCACAAAGAACCTCCCCCCCCACTAAGGCAAATTGACTTGATTTCACAGACATCATTGCCAAACAGCCTTTGGGGATAGCTCTTCACCCAAGTCTGGCATCGGGACCTGTTTGGTGACCATTTCCTCAACTAAATGGAGAATGCTGGAGGCAGGGATTATTGCTGTGTCCAACTTGCCCACCTCTCTACCCAGAGGAGAGCTTAATACCATCCAGAGTTCACTAAATGGAGCATCAATCACAAACCTAGAAATGAGGTATCTGTGGCTGGTAGGGATGGTGGGAACAACCTCAGGTCACAGAATTTGAAACTGAGATTTGGGAAGTGTCTTGAAAATCATGCAGCCTGACTCTCCCTAGATTTGGTTTGGTTTGGCTTGGTAAGGAAACCGAGACAGAGCAGGTAAGTGACTTGATGACCTCTCCCAGGGCCATGGCGACAGGAAGGGCAGCTCCGCAGGGCTGGCTGGGGAGAGAGGAGGCCATGGGAGAGTTGGCCAGGGCAGCAGGTGGAAGGTCAGCCACGAAGACGGGTTGGTCGCCATGTGGGAGAACTCAGTCGGAGAGAACAACAATTCTGAGGACAGAGCAGAGCCAGTCAGGCCAAACTAGAGGCACAGGCCAGGTAGGCTATTCCAAGAAGCCCTGGCAGGAGGCCCTGGCCCCAAAGCACAGGCCTGGCTGGCATTCAGGGGGGGCACACGCAGAGGATGAGGTACGGGCTGAGCCAGCACAGCAGCTCCCCACACCACCAGCCTAAGATTGCTGTTTCCAGGAAAGGGCCCTGAGCCTATAGCCTTGGACTTGAGCAAACTTTCTGGTGAGAGATGTCCTCCTCCTTCCAAAGAGCAGGGCTCCAGGGGCATCTGACAGCCAGTCCCGGTGTGTGGGAGGAGGAAGGTGGAAGGCGAAAGGTGACACAGGGGCTAAAACCCTGACACCGATTTCACCCCCACCGCCTTCCCACCTGCCCACACGGCCCTCCCCTCTGACTGCCTCGATGCGAAAAGGCCCGACAAAGTGGGCGCTCCGGGACAGGGGATGGAACAGGCTGCAATAATCCTCTATCAGGGGAAATATGAAAGCACCAGGGTGCTTGTTTGGAAGCATAGATGTGACTCCCTCTGAACCATGAGTGTCGAGAGGAAGGAAGGAGGAGGGAGGCCCCTTAATGATTGACAGAGGGCACGTGCCTATGAGGAGGCATCGGAAATCAAAACTCAGGTAGGTCTGCCTAACAGAGTCACTCAATCATCCTGCTTTCGCCCCTTCAAGACGTGTTCACTGAATAGTTACCATGTGCTGGTGCTGCATTAGAGATGGACAAGAAGCAGTTTCTTAACCCTCAACCCATGGAAGCACAGGACCCAGTGTGTGTGGGTGTGTGTGGTACGTATGGTACAGGCAATGCACAGATGCTGTTGGTGTCCAATACACGCCCCGTGGCACTCACTGCTCCAGTTCACGCCTGTGGTCCTATGGAGCCCACCTGCAATTCTCCACCAGTCTCCTTCTCACAGTGCAGCACAGGCCAGGCTGACAGGGATTCATCCAGCGCCTCCAGGAGTGGCTCTCAGCCCTCCAGCAGTGACAGATGGGGACCGGAGGATATACTTCAGCTTGCTTCTCCCCAGCTGGCCTAACTCTGTGCTGACTCCCAGAGCTCCCCACAGGCTGTGCCTCAGTCGCCTGCAGTGGTAACTGCTTATAATATATTTAATAATATACCTTCCTTTGGTTTCCTTCCCTTTCCTCTCCTACTCATCCACTACCCTACTAGTACTTCCTGGAATCACTTCCCAAGAAACTGCTTTCATTCAAATCCCTGCCTCTGGGGAAACTCTCCAATGCAGACAATCAACAACCATTTTTGGGGAGAGGGAGATGAGCACTAATGCAAATTTAAAGGATGAAGTCGGTAAATGCAGGGAGAGTGTAGTGTTGGTAGGTGAGACATACTGGGCATTTTAGGTAAATGGAACAGTACAAGAAAAACAGAAAAACAGTCTTCCTGTTGAGTGGGAGAACTTAAAGGACTTTAGTGTGCTGGGGTGTAAAGTGAGTGAAGGGTGGGAGAAGCGAGCAGGAAGAGGTACACAGGGCCACATCTCCCTGCCCTGGAGGCCTTTTCAAAAAGCCTCATTTTTCTCCTGGAGGCTGAAAACAGCCTCAATGTTTGGTGTCGAATGGGGCATAAGAACAAAGGATGAGTAAAGTAAAACCCTTAAATCCAATTTACTTCTGATAAGATTGCAATGAATGAGAATAAATGTTAGCTCCAGTCTCCTAAACAATGCTTACCAGGAGATTGTGCTGAGATTTTCAAAAACTGAGTCAAAATGAATGCTTTCCCAGGAATATTATATTCCCATTATAGTTCTCCATTCTCTTCCCCTTTCCCTGGAAAAGTCTTAGCATTAGCCCCCAAACAGCCTCTTAATGTTTAATGTTCTGCTAATACAACCCCATCCTGAACTACCCAAGAGCAATCTGGAACAGAAAAAAAAAAATTCTATTTTTAAAATGCCAGCCAAAAAAAAGCTGCCTGTGAAACTGTACGATAGAAGCTGTTCACATCCAATATCTGAAAGAGCTACCGTTGGTATGAATAATTCAAAAACAGCTCCAGACAAATGATCCTGGGATTATATGGAAATAGAAAAAAAACCCCAGAACCTGATGCTTCTTTTATTAAAGCTTGGCTCACATTGAACACTGTTTTCTCTGGGGTTATTTCTACTACAAATGAGCAGTCAATAAGGCAGAGTCTGCCCAAGATAGCACCCATGTGAGAGCTAGAAGAAAAGTCATTTTTATCTTCTATTCATTTTTACCTTGTAAATTATTAACTAATGTGGCTTGGGTAAAAATTAAAAGTAAGCAAATTAGTCTTCATTTGTTTAACTTAATTATTTAGTAGGCTCACACGCTTCATTAGAAAACATACAAGGGGATGACTCTTCCCCTAAATATTTCTGCTTGCTGCACAATTAAATGCTGGCAGTGTCATCCGTAAGTCCATAAGAGCTTTGGTGGCCCAAATCATGCAGTTGACATTATGCTCTATCCTGACTTTGTTAATTATGGCTTTGCTGCCGAAATGTGTCAGAGGCACCTGAAGGAGTGGATGCTAGGCGTCGAATTTTCTTGAAAGCTGAAAATTTATATAACCTTTGACATTATGTATCTTAAATGAAAGCACTCGTAAGAAAAATCCCTCTTTTACAATCACATTTGGCTCTCAATGTGTTAATAAAACCGTTAGATAGAGGTGATTTTGCAATGTCAGAAAGAATGACTTTGATGGCAACGGAATCCTTGATGAAAAATTTCTCTGCCATTAGGAAAAGACAGTATCCGCAAGAGGTAAATAGGACTTCTCGGTTTCAACATATTTAAGTTAATGGATCACTTTGTACTAGAAAGATGTCAGTATGTAAGAGCTATCAGATAAAATGGCTTGGATATTTAAGCATATGTCTTATAGATTCTTTAGAGAATATCCCAAATGAAGTTTTCACTTTGTGCATAAAATAAACAAATTGAAAATTGACACCAAGAAAGAGTAGCAGGGACATCCACTTATTACTCACGCCAGTGAACGTTTGTTTGCTGATGCTTCATCTTTCAAAATATTCCATGTGATAAGATAATTGTGTGGGGAAGTTGGGGCACAGGGAAAATAAGGGCAGAAAATAAAAAGAGACACAGGAAGGAGGCCATGAGATCATGCACAAGGCTTCAAATTTGGCTGTGAGATTCCTAGGAGCTATAAATAAAGAGGAAAACGTGATTAGTTATAAGACTTACAGGATCCACAGGAAACAGAAAGAGAAAGTGAGGAATAAAGTAAATCTAACAATATAGCCAGGTAATCTACCTTCCTAAAGTCAGTTTTAGTTTAATAGATGAACACACTAGAATGCATACAACACTATAAATTAGAGATTCTCAAGCTGTGGCTTGCATTTATTTTATCTGAATTTACTGAATACTTGGAGAAACATGGAGTATTGGGTCCTACCTCCAGAGATCTGAGTGCGGTGGAGCAGGGGTGGGGTCCAAGAATTTGCATTTTGCACAAGTTCCCAGTTGCTGTTGATGCTGCTGGTTCAAGGACCACACTTTGAGAACCACTGGTATAAATGGATTTCTTAGCAGAAAGACTTGTAAACAAATTTACAATTCTACAGTCCTCTCATTACAGTTAGCATTCTTAGAAATTTCATGTCGTGCTCTTTTTAGTAAGTTTCAGAGAGAGATTCAGATGTAAAAATTATGTAGACAAAATGACCATGCAGAATCCATATACTGGCTATTTTGAAATAAACCAAGACAACTGATAAAATGTTTACTAACAGCAATTATGTTGTAACATTAATTATTTTGCTACTTCCCTCTCCTTAATCCCCCTCCCCCAACCTAACCCTCACCAAAAGGAAAGAAAAGTTGTTAGTTTCACTGAGATTTGTCTAAGGTCACAGTTTGAAGGATGTTTCAGGATTTAGGTTAAACTCAGCTCCCTATTAGGAGTATGAAGTTCTGAGAAAGAGGACAGATATCTTCACAGAAATCGGTACTTGTTTTTCAGAGGTCTTGTATTTTCTGCCTTAATGTAAAGACATAACCTATTATTCTGTCTCTAGATAGATACCATGAGGAAGAGGAGAAGCAAAGGCTGTGATTGAAAAGTAAAGAATTCAGTGTCATCTGGTCACATTCCCTACAATCTGGTGAAAATGATAGTCTTTTATGCTTGAACGAATATTTGAAACTCAGTCCGAATTCCAGGAGCAAATAAATAAATCATTTCCCTTTGCACTAAACAAGAGCTTCTATCTACTCGCTCATCCTTAAATTAAAGTAGCTCAAATGGAACCTCATTTTGATATGAATGCTTGACTCTAGTAAAATTAGCATAAATTCTACATTGACATATTAAAGGGAAATTACGCAAATGTAAAAAGTGGACAGAATATTCTCAAGGCTAAATCCTGGCACAAAACGAGTATGATTTAATTTATAGATGCTGAAAAACTCTGTGTGAAAAACAGGGACACAGCCTTTGTTCATTTATTTTATTATAATAACTGACATTGATTTTAATTATTTATGATAATTCTTCAAAGTGTATTTTTAGTAGTAATGAAGTCTTGGGAAGCTGAGCCCACCTGACAGTCTCTGCCTATTTAATCTTGGCTGAAAAATGTGATGGAATCGCAAAGTTCTCATCAGTGAGATGATACAGCTGATGAATTAATAAAGTGAAAATTAGCATATTTCCTTTAAGTCTGAGGCTTTTATTTATATACTTGAAGATATATGTTAAACCACTATAGTCTTTTCCAATTCTAATATCATGCTCTTATGGAATGTTTTGGCTTAGAGGTTGCTTTGTCCTGATAGATGAGAAATCTAAGTCCCCAGAAGGTAATGACTTGTTCAAGGTTAAACACAGAGTGAGTGTTGAGGCCACGCTTGAGATTGAGCACACCCGCTGCTCTCTATGGTACCAACCCTGTGCCAGGGCAGGTTTAGGGGAAGGCTGCATTATAAAGTGAAGGAGTGGAACACCCTTCTCCTAATCCTTTTATGTGGTTGAAATCTAAAGTAAGCTTCAATGGCCACAGGTGGTGAGGAAGACCCAGAAAATAGTGTCTGTGACTGTATCCCGCTTGGCCTTCTACTCTATTGTATTAAGACTGCCTCCTTTTTTCACACTTTGAATTAGAGCAACTTCAAATGTTTATTTTTGCAGCTTTCTCAACCTCACCTCCATCAAAACCAATGGCATCTTTTTGCCACACCTTCAAGCTAGAGCTGATGCCATGTCGCAAGTTGAGCTCCAGCCTCCCTAAGGCCCATGATGTGAGTGAACAGTGAAGAGGTTCTATGATAAAAATGCCAAGGTGTAACGTCCCATTCCAATCACAATTGTATGCATTTCTCACAGGTTCTCTTCCTCTCCATCCTATCTCAATGTACCTATCAAAATCCTATTTGTCCTTTAGTTTCCCCCCAAAATCTGCTTCATGTAGTCTTCTTTAAAGCAGAAACAACTGCTCAATGGCTCTGAAGAAGATGGTACAATGATAATTGTTCTACATTACGGTGGATGTGGGTCTAAACCCTCCGTCCTCTTCCAGGTTATAATCACTTTGAGAACAGAGACTCTACTCAGATCTGCATCCCACATTGACCTATATGTTGTCTTGCATATAGTTAATTCCCAATGAATATTTGTTAAATTTATTAATACTTATTGAATTTGTCAATGTATATCTCGAGCCTGGTATATAAGATCGATAAATATTTTTTGAATGGAAGAATGGATAGAAAGTTGGAGAAATTAATGAATAAATGGTTAAATGCATAAAAATTGATGAATCCTTTCACTTTTTCTCCAGATAAGTCTTTTTCCTATGATATCAAAAAACATATTTAGTAAAGAAAGGATAATCAAGAGAAACTATTTCAAGAATCAAAATGTTCTGGTCACAAAAACTTCTTGTACAATTCACATTCATTATTCCTGTGGAAAAAAATCTTTGGAAATTTTAAAGTTTCTTATGATACCTTTTTATCCCCATGTGATAAAAACATTTCACCGCTTCTGAAAATGCAAATGGATTGTTTGTGATCACTAGGGACAGATTCATGGTAGTACACTGAGAAGGAGACATGTGATGCTACCCATGGGTGCATGGGCCATAAATGCCTTCCACAGCCCATGCCTTTTTCCTGGCCTGACCTCTTCTCCACCATTCTCTTCAAAGCACTCTTTTCCCCTCTTCATTTTCCGTCTATATTGGTAGGGAATCACCATAGCAACAATCTGAAATAAATCAATTCAGCTACTATTTTCTGGATGTTACAGTCTTGTTCAGAGGTCAGATTTCAAAGAAAGCAAAAGACTGAAGCTCCTGACAGATGAAGGGGGCAGAAATTTCTGCTAACCTGAATAACACCAATGAAAGGAAGCAGAAGGTGATCTCATCGCTTCAAGCTCAGTGAGACAGCAGCAAAAAAAAAGAAGAATATGATCACTCGGATGCTTTCCTTCTGAGAAGATTTTTAACCATGTGTGAGCAATACTGGAAGAAAAGGTGAAACAACTTAAGCAAATTAAAAATGGATGAACATTTTCTTTATTTGAAATGAGATCATTTCTTCATATTTGATTCTTTAAGGATAAAAAAATTTCCTTTAACGATGAATTACCAATATATTTTCTCCTGTAGATACTGAGTTTGTCTTTTCTACCCAAAGAAGGTACCAACTTCCTGCTCATTTTATGCAGTGATTTTAAATGCAACAGCAATTGTATGTGCACACTCCTGTGTGTGTATCTGTAGATAGAATACAGCAGTAAGGCTGAAAACAGACCAGAAATCAGGAGATAGTGGAATTACTTGTGGCTCAATTCTTTACCCAGCAATGTGACGAGGAACAGGTCACTTAACATTCCTGAGCCTCAATTTTTCATCAGTAAAATAAGCCAATAATATCTGTCTGTTTACCTTACAGGGTTATTGTGAGGGCCCATGAGAAAGGATTTGTCAATTATAATTTTTTTCCACCGTGGTCAGTATCAGAGATCCTGATGATTCCTAAATCATGTCAAAGTGTTGCTAGCTATTCTTTTTATCCCCCTTATTATGACTTCTATTAACAAATCCTTTCATCAGATAATACATAGTAAACGGCATTCAAGTCCTTGTATCAATGGTTACAAATTCCAGGTCAGTTAGAGGAGTTTTCCTGTGTCTTAATCATTTCTTAATAAATGAAGTATTGTCCTTGCACATACAAAGCCTTCAAATCTAGTGTACTTGTGCATAGCCAAAGACTCCTTAGACACCTATATTGCATAAGGATAGAAGCAAGAGATCAAAAGGCTCGGATTCAGTCCTAAATCTGCAAGTGAGTGAATGTGCAAGCTTGCATGAATCACTTCACCTGTCGGAACATCAATTTCCTCCCTGATTTCTATTATACTTTTCTGTGGTTTGGATGTTTGGTTCCTCTCCAAAATTTATGTTGAAACTTAATCCCCAGTGCTACAGTATTAACAGTTGGGGACTTTTGGAAAGTGATTAAGTCATGAGAGCTCTTTCCTCATAAATGGATTAGTATGCTTATAAAATAGCTTGAGTACAAAGAGTGTGCACCTTTTTCCTTTTTGTCCCTTCTGTCACGTGAGGACACAGTGCTGGTCCCCTCTGATGCAGCATTAATGGCATCATCCTGGAAGCAAAAACCCAGGCCCTCACCACACTCCCAATCTGCCAGCACCTTCATCTTGGACTTCCATCCTCCAGAACCATGAGAAATAAATTTATAATTTACCCAATCTCGGGTGTTTTGTTATAGCAGCACAAATAAGCTAAGACATATCTCCTGGCTCCAATATTCCTGTAGAGCACAGCAAGAATTGACAGGTTAGAATTTTGAAGTAAGCACTTTTTCCTACTTATTTTGTAGATAAGTACTTACATATAGAGTTTCACGGCCTTCTCTCTTTCTTCTAACCTGTAAAGACCACTCAGGGTTTAGCTTCCCCTCCCTAATCCTTGCCTGCTTCTCTGAGAAGAACAATGACAAACGCTCTGGGTTTAGAGCAACCATGAAACATTAGTAGTGAAGAGAGAGTGTAACATGATATGAGGTGTCATGCAGGAAAGGGCAGTGAAGAGAGGAGGAACTGACTGATAAAGACAAAGGTCAAAAAAGATGAGAAAAAAAAGATTCTTCTATGATAGTAGGGTAAGAAGCTATAGAGAGGTTCAGTCTATTTTAGAATAGAAAAAATGCTAAGAATTTGTGTGAATCAGTGCTTGGACCTCCTTAAATAGGAAAAATCAAATGAAGATATTATTTAGGCCCTGAATCCTTAAAGGTGACCCTTCTCTGGACCACATGAGTCACAACTTTACAGGCATTGTATACCAAGAGTGCTGTGAATGACTTCTTCACATCTCATATTGGCTATGTGACACTGAGAGACTTCAGTATTTTGTTCCGAAACACAAATTTTCTCTCTTAAGATCTGATGTATGGGTATGACTTTATAAGTCTGATAGCTGATAAATGCAACAACATAGCCAAAACAGTTTGCCCAAATGTGATTTAATCTTATATTTCCACAGAAATTATTTTGGGTATGATAACAACAAAAAAAATGGCCATTTAAACTATCAAGACCATATATATATATATATATATATATCTCAATTATAAGAATATATGTCAAAGGCTTACATGTATATCAATTATAGAACCCTCTCAGGCTGTTTCTCCATAACTTAAAAGAATTATGTAATGATCAAATTATTAAGACTAAAAAAAGACTCAGTGGGATGTGAGAAAGCCAATATTACATATTTTGGGCCATAATTTGGCAATACATTCGAAAAATAAAATAAAATAAAAGGCCTGCCCCTCAGTGCACGGCCGACTGCCTTGGCACTTACCATCATGCATATCTAAACAATGCAGCTTCTTGCTGACAGCCCGTGGGCCTTGGAGACCAACTATGAAGAACACGAGATCTTATGTTCTCTTGAGGTATGAACACCAAGCAGTTTTTACCTCTCAACAATCCTTGGAAAATCTCAGGAAATAGATTAGTTCAGATCAGTTTAGCTCATGATCATTTCAGTAAACAGTCATAGATTTTTTTATACTGTGACCGCAAACTAAAAAACAAAATTGAAACAGATAGTTGTCCTCCATTTCAAGGAACTATGTCAACGAGCTGTTCAAAGGAGGAAATAGAACAATAATGTAATTAGTCTATAGAGGTGGGACTGGTGAGGATCTGAAAAATGCAAGGTAAGTGATTACTCCATGCCTCAAGTTATTCAAACCAACTGAAGGACAGATAGATTAAAGGAGAACATTAATCTTTAATGTTCTTTCCTTTAGCAACAACAGGGAGGTACAACCGGAGCCAATAAAATTGCATAATTTAATCAAAGGCAATGGAAGTAATCAAACGGCAATGGAACATATTCTAACATGTTATAAATAATTTATTCCATAAAAGTAGATAAATTCATGATTGAATATAATTAATACCCAAGTGTATGATATGTCTTGCAGTACTTATAACAGGATCTATCCAAGTACCTTGCACATAGTAAGTGCTCAGCCAATTTGAAAAAAAAATATGGCTTTGGTCAGTAATCTATTTATCAAAATTATATATCTAACTTGTAAAGAGAATTTATTGAAATGCTTATTTTCAATTTTAACTAGCAAAATGTTTTTACTGTTTTAACAATATTTGAAGAGAATTTCTACTACTTTGTTGGCTAATAAGAAACTTATCAAAGCAAACATGGGCTCTATTGTAAATGATGTAAGCCACTTCATTGTCTTACTTACGGTCACAATTATAGGTGGAAAATTCTTCTAGATTGTCAAAATTCTAAAGAGTATTTTTATTATTCTAATAAACAGTCCAAACTTTACTGCTTAAATCTCTCCAATGGTTTCCAACTAGTCTTAATATAGGTTGGTGCAAAAGTAATCA